>JAWPHD010012848.1:0-72860 GCA_037043455.1 Cyrtodaria siliqua
CTATAAAAAAAAATACGCCTGGATCTTAAACCGTGTAAAACACACTCCTCCGCCCCTTCACAAACACGCACAAATGGTACATCATAACATATTGAAAAAAAATAATTGTATACTACTGTATACTACAATTATTTTTCAGTATGATGATTAACACAATATTAAATCTTTACACAAGAACAAATACCGTATAAACAAATACTTATAATCAGCATGTGCCATTGTCAAGTGTTTAATTATACATTCCATTTCAAATATTGTGATGTAACTTCCATTTTCATCGCACCAGTCATGTCAATAAGAGAGGTCTTTGTGCAATGCTTTACCGTATTGGCTAGAGAAAAGAAAGAATGAATGGAATTTAAAACCTATTTGAATAATTTTCTTTTGTGAAAAACGAGTCTTCAATCTACTGTTGACAATTAAGTTAATAACGCTCTTCTTGACACGCTTAAAGTGATGGCACACCATGCGCTAAATAGAGTGTCGAATTTTGTTGTGGCTTATATTTAAGAAAACGGAGACAGGTTCTCGTTACGCGTATTGTAACGTTTTCACAATGCGCCAAATAAAACCCATTTTAATCCTTTTCTTGTTGAATTTTAATGTCTATTTATGTCTATAATGTTATGAAAGAAATTAATTTATAGCTGTCTTGTAGGGCTGTAGGGCAGTGTGGAACATGAGACAGAGAGGGGATGTGTCTGGTGACGGAGAAACAAATTAGGAAGGGGAGAATGTGAAATTAAATGAATTCGTTAGATATAAAAAACAAACATGTAAGCAACCATACAACATTATTACGTTTTTAGGTGTGGGGATATCAGAAAGAAAATACTGGGAATGAAATTTGAAATTAGTTTAAACTTATTTATTTTACATCGATTGTAACGAAAGCTCCTTGAACTTACAGGATTTGGTTTAATATCAAAATAACATAGACAACTACACATCTCATCTTAGGATTTGTTTTTCATTTTCATTTATTATTTTTAGGAATATTTGTTTATGCTTCTTAAATGAACTGCAAACCAACGAACTCATTAATATGTGAACATTTTAACATTGGTGTCAGTGGGGAAATTAATTGGTGGCATCATACTGTTCTAGCTATGATTTAATGTAAATACGTAAAAAAAAAGAAAGAAAAAAAAAGAAGGTCAACACTGACATCGACATATGCATTAATAAGACGTATCTTTCTGTAATTTACCTGTTATTTACCTGTAATTTACCTGTCATTTAGACTATTTCCGTAGCTAGACTATAATTTCCTGAGACTTACTATCTATCGTTGAAAAACTGATAAGGAACATCAAACCAAAATATAGAACAGACAATGAACCTGATATTTATCCAGTGGCGTAGGAATGTCTCAGATATTGGAGGGGCCAAGTAAATATATATAAATGTTCAATTTTTGATCAACCGTCCCCCACTTTTATTTAATTGTCACACATTTTAATGAACAAACAGCTACTTTGTATACAGATTTGACTTTTGTAACAGTACAATCTCCGGAAACAAGCCTGTTCTTGTTTTTGTCAATATTTATCAAGTGTGTATGTGTGGTTGTGGGGTAGGGGGTGGGGTGGGTGAAGGTGGGGTGGAGTGGGTAAAACAAATACTCTGCCCCACTGTCATATTATTGTGGGTGGGTTAGTACCCACCCCACCCAGTAGTTTCTACGCCTATCTTATCATATATCCTTATCAGCAGCAGAAACCTGTAACTAACATCAACATTGTCTGAACAAAATGTTATGTGTCATTTAGACCCATATCCAAACCAAATCCCTTCTCATATATCGTTATTCACGTCGAATATTCAACAATAAACAAAAATCCAGTTCCTGATTTATATTCCTAATGAAATATGGAACAAATGGCCAGGTAGTGTATGTCGTTTTGTATTACAATTGAAACACGCTCGTTTTAAACGTTGTTTTGTTTAGAAAGTATTACTAAGTGAAGACTAGTTTCTGTTTGTAGCGTGTTTAAGTAAAGCTATGATTGTTCGGTGTTTAAAGCAATTTTTTTCCAGCACATTTAGGTTATGCATGACGGTCGATTTTTAATGATACTGCCTCCGACCGCCCACTTATTCCAGGGTAGAACCAGTACTGTATACCTCCCGCCATCCGTAAGAATCGACACGTTCTCATTAAGTCTCACTCACAGTGGGATTTAAAGGAATGAATGAATGAATGGTGTTTTACGGCACGTCGACACATAAATAGGTCATATTGTGCGCAAAAACAGATGAAAATGAAGAAATTAAGTAGTAATTAAAAATTAATGTAAATATATAAAGATAAAACTATTAAAAATAAGGGATGATATGGTAGTAATATAAACTTTATATGTAAATCCACAAATGCCCGTCAACGGGTATATAAACAAGTAAATATATATAAGAACACATTATAATGATTTATATAGTCTGATTTCTTTTAGGAAATCTAAAACAATACTAAAATCTATAGCATCAAATAACTCTTTCATAGTATTAACATTGTAGTACCTTTGACGCATAGGATCAAAGTCTACACTTTCCAACAAGATGTGTTTGACCGTTAACGGTGCAAAGCAGGGTATACATTCTGGTAATTGCTCAGCTTGTAATGTACATCAGGATTGTTCAAATACATTATTTATGTATTTAACTGATCAAAATAAAATAAACGAGTCATAAAACACCAAAAGAAATTACGCTGAACATATAAAATGAACGACCCGAACAAGGTATTTCCTGACTATGGTGACGCGTCAGGAACAACTGTTTTAAACTTGGCGGTAAAATAAATCGCAATGTATTGCAAAGGGTGCGTCATCTGTAGATATCGCCGATTTGCTCTACGTGACAGCTATTTATAACTTGGGGATTTCTCTATGTACTTTAAGACTTGTAGTAAATTGTAATTGTTAATTATTGCGCTTTGTTATAGACAACTGTTAATGTTCCATCTATTTCACGTTTTAAATCGGTAATTTCACACTTTTTTTTAAAAACATATTTAAACAAATCAGGCCCCAAAGCACATTGTACTGCCTTTAAAAACCCAGCTGACAGAGGCCACCTCTTGACCCTTTCGACCACGGAATCGCTCCTTCATGAAAAAGGGCCCTATGTCCTGATAGCCATTGTCTCTCCAGTATATTGTTTATCATTTTGATTTACCTGTTTGCATATTAGATATAATTGTATCGGATTTCTGTTCCCAGAATGAAAAAATATTAGATAAAAAGTTTTTTTTCCGTGTTCGTTATTTAGCGCGAATAAGAAACTATGAAATGTTTCCGTGTTATGTGTTCCTTGTTTGGTTTCAATAAGAAGTGGCGTGGTTAGAGGAAATTCACGCGACGGAATGGGGTTGAATGCCACTTAATGATTGCAGCTGACGGAATGCAATATTTATGTTCGGCTAGGGTTTGGGAATTAAAAATAACTACCCAATACGCGGTCCAAGTATTAACTTTCATATCCCATCCAGCCCCTTCTCCAAGAAGCGAAAATGGGGATGGCTCTGGTATGAAATTAAACCTTAATTTCGGCTTAAAAAGTTTGCATATTGTAAAATAATAACATTTAATAGGTAATGTTAAACAGGTTGTCGCATTTTTTCAGTAATACAAATGTTTTAAACGTGTTTTATTGTCTACTATCCGTTATACAAGCCTGCTAATATAAAGCTTTCCCATCGCTTTATGGAATTAAGGCGGGACCACGTAATGCATTTTGTTACATTTGTAATTATTTAGCCATTTCCCGCCAAAAATCACTATTTGATTAAAGGGACACATGGCAATCTTGATTCTTTAAAAACTCACGGTGTCCCGTTAGTTTTCCTCTTATGCATTTGTTCAAGCATTAATATTAATTGTTAGAATAGTTCAAAGCAAATTATTTTTGCATATTACTAACTTTTTATAATATTGCACCAGTAATATATTTAAAAAATTGGTAAAATAGTGAAGAAAGTAGAAACCTCAATTTATTATTTAATTATATGCAAGCAGTTTTAAAGTAAAAATGAAGCAGGATAACTAAACCGAGTTTGAATAAAACTCAAGATTGTCATGTGTCCCTTTAACCTTTTATTAAACTAACATATTATACTAACATTAAAAAAAATAATGGAATGATAGAAATAGAAGAAACGCAGTTTGTGGCACAGCGTTTTCGTAAAGAGTTATAACTCATCCAAACTTTAGGAGAATAAAAACCACCCATTCGTTTATCCCCACATTAAATGCATTGTCCCATGTCAAGGGGCAATATGCCCCCAATTTGTCACGTATTGAGATATTCACACGTGATCATGTTTCCAATGGACTAGCAATAACCACAAATCTAAAAGAAAAATAGACTCCCGATGTGAGCAATAAACCTTTAACAGAACCAACACTTCACGGTTAATCATATTTTTGTCATAAAATAACGATTCTATACGGCAGTGGTATTTTATATTTTCAAATGCTTTTTAAGTATTAAGTTAAAGGACATAAATTATTCTTCACATAAAACAGTAGCTAACGTATAGATGTTAGACAAAACAATAATTTCGTCCGAACTGGTGCCAGGCATGGGGCGCTATGTGGTTTCAATGACAAGTAAACAAATGAGCCAACCGTTTTGCCGTTTAATAAATTGATTTTTATAGTGACAGTCTCCCCCAGGGGTATACAAAAAGTTATTCGAATTGCAACCTTTCCGCCACGCGACCCCGAATGGATATCAATATATTTGATGATAGGTCCCCCGTCCCGCTAATTGGCAACAAAGGCGGCTAGCGTTCCGTGTTATTGCTATTAGGGGTAACTGATACCCGTTAATGGGCTGTAACGTTACGTGTACCATATGGTTACGCAATCTGTAAATGAGCTTATAACCAAAAGTATATCTTCATTAGTCGATTGATACATTTTACTTAAATATGATTTGTTCGTAAAAAGCGCTAATAAATCTAGTATTAACTCGGATTATAAAATACGGATAGAGTTGCTTTTATTAAACATCAAGAGTAGTATTCTTTGTGTGTGTTAACGTCGGTTAATTTACAAATAGCTCATTTTATATGTCTGCACATTCATTAAAATGCTATTCCTGATGCAATTTTATTTTATCAGCTAGAATCTGAGCTGAATGCGCATGCCACTCAGGACCAAACACGATGGCCACGTTGTAACTGAGACATTTGACGTTGTACGATCTGTGATTCACACACTGGTACCGAATGTTATAATATATTCAAATGCCAAACCTTACATGATCAAGAGTGCACATGATCAAGTATGCACTCAGTATATGCAACGTTAGTTATATATAAAAATCATAAAAGGAAAAGCAGCATTCAAGGACGACAGTCAACCACAAACACATACAGAAACAAAGAACAAATTTAAAGATGAATAAAAGGCAAAATAAGACATCACAAACACAAAAGGGTTGACAATAGGGCTACCGCCTTTGAACGGTTAGTGGCAAAAAAGGCCGCTGGGGGGGTTAAACCAGGTTCTAGAGTGCACGTAAGATCGCATGCCATTAAATACAAATAGCTTTTAACAAATCAGTATATCCAACGTTATTGGTATAAACACACGCATACCATTAAATATAAAGAGCATTTATGCCATGTCCATCAACCAAAGTTAAAATAAACGTAGTGACTTCGTCAAGATTCGCGTAAAACAACATCAAGAAACGTCATCTATTGATACTGCTTTCTCATAATATAATAATAATAATGTCTATTGACATGTGTAGTTTTCCATCGTGTTAATTTCAATGTTCTTCTTTTCCTGTTTATAATGTGTGTATCCTTTTATTAAAACCCATGTTAAATGAGATTGTAAATAATAAAATAAAATGATACAATATGTGTTCTGTTCTGTTAAATATATCTGCAATAGTTTTAAAAGATTCAAACGTGAACATATGTGTCTCTCTTTAAATAGTTTCGACAGACATAGCTTCACAAATTTTACTTCTGTCTGAATATATCACAGACAACATGTTTGTCTCTGAATAGTTTCGAAATAGCTTCAAACATTTTACTACATTTTGATTGTCACAGAAAACATTTGTCGTAAAATGGCTTCGCCATATCTGTATTACCTTCTCACAAACTCACACATCCTTTTAAATACGCTTCATCAAGAGCAGACACCACATGAATTCAAACGACATAGATGAAACCCCATTGCATTTTGGAAAATAGTTATTCCGCCATTATAAGACCCAGAATATACTCCTTTGCCTACTATTTACGTTAAATTTGCTAAAAGATTCCTGAATGAGAAGTAATGCAAAGAAACGGATTCCAATTACAAATAATCTCTATCATTCATTCTACATGTGGAAATATACGTTGCCATTGTCGTTGTATAGAATATCTCAGACTCTGCACAAAAACAGATCTAGATTCCAAGAAATTAAAGCATTGGATTTTGAAGAGAAACTTGATTGCAGTATGATACTCAGATATACAGCATATTTCACAGGCTCATAGTCGAAATATATCAGCATACATCGAAAGGATACCTATACCTAGCAAAATACATATACAATGCATGTCAGTTCCATAGACGAGATACAAAGCCTTGTATGTTCAGGGTCAATAATAAAGTGACATAGATGTGATCAATAATAATGCTACAAAGCCATTTGTAAACAAAGTCGGTGATCAAAATAAAGCGAATATGTTGGGCCTTTTAGATTATCGAAAATCATTCTCATTTCAATAAAACGAGAGATAATTTTAAAATTACGAAATTTGGAACGTTTTTGTTTGAGAATAGCAATCTTTTGTAAACAC
Organism: Cyrtodaria siliqua; assembly: GCA_037043455.1. Classification (NCBI taxonomy): domain Eukaryota; kingdom Metazoa; phylum Mollusca; class Bivalvia; order Adapedonta; family Hiatellidae; genus Cyrtodaria; species Cyrtodaria siliqua. The sequence goes on from JAWPHD010012848.1 coordinate 6,815, forward strand.
ATTTTATCGGTTTTTAAAAAATGACAAGAATGGGCAATTCTTGTCAATGCCAAACAGTAAAGTTGTTCAAAGCAATATGTTTGAATAACGAAATAAGTTGTTTTTAATACATGGGAGGTAATTCTGATACTTCGTTTAGAAAATAATAACTTCTTTTTTTGAAAATCAAATCCTTATCTAACATTTCTTAAAGCTTCAGTTATATCAATCTTTATATTTTCTATATATGTCCCTAAAAAGTCGTGGTTAACTTTTTATTTTTTAATTATATAATGATGGTCTACATCTCAAAAAGGTTGGGCATGGATCCTTCATTTCGTGCGTCAACCCATTAACTATACATATATTTTCAATCTGTTGACATGCCATGAAAATTACCGATTGCATTTCGGGACGTCGATTTCCGTAACCGGTAAACATTAACTGTTACGGAAAATGGCCGATCCGGTTCAGATTGTGTTTGCTTAAAGGACTCTTACCCAATATATAAATACTACTACCGTGGTCAAATATGTTTTGCTTATATTGATCTTAATATTAATAAATACATTTTGACACTCCATTGTCTTAAAATACGTGTGTTATCTTTGTAATGTGTGTGTAAGATGCGACAAAATCGCATTCAATATGTAAAATGCGAACATAAAAGAGAATGCCTTCCATCCATCAGAGCAAATCGTACGAGTGATTGAGTATAGTTCATCTAGCCCAGTCGATCACCTAAATATACTTCGATGTGTAACAAGTTCAATAAAAGAGTATAAAAGGAGAAATTTGGAAACCGCTGAACATGATAAATATATATTTTATTGCAGTCTCGGTTTGATTGAGACTGTTCATGAACGGTAGTGAAAAATACTTGCTATAATTCACACCCTCTAGTCCCGGGTTGAACTGGACCCAATATTTAAAAGGTCAATAGCATGAACGTTTGAGCCATCTTAAAGATGGTATGCATATGACGGTGAACCTTCGATGGGATATTTTCATACCATTCCATGGCCAAACCTACTGGCAAACAGCATTTGCAAGTCACTAATTAAAATTGTTCAAACCAAAGGCAGCACCAGTTTGAGGGACACACATTTGCCAGCAAGATCTCCTTCGAACAATAGCACTAACCATTTCCTTTATAAATTCTAAAGTTTAACATAATCTTCGACAAAACCAAGTCTACTGAAAAAACACAATAACGTATCTTCAAGTAACTAGCCCGCCGCCAAATAATGGCAAAATTACACTACAAAACCGTTTATCCAAACCTTATTCAGGTGTTCAGGTCATATAATAATGGATATTTGCCGATTAAAACGATATAATTTTTTCATGGGTTCTTAAAATACCTGTGATTGAATATACAACGAATTATGAGTTGGTAACTCTTTATTCAACGCTCCAGTTTTAGGGTTTATTGACTGGTTAAAACCGTTTATATTGTGTTTATAGAGTTTGGATTCTCAAAATATGTAAGTTGTATATATATACCTCGTCGGTAGTATTTTTAGAAACGGGGTACATCTGTTGCAAAATTTGGATGTTGTTGGCGGGATAACTACTTTAATATCACTATTATTTGCTACTCTGATGTCTTATTTATTACTTCTAAAGTGGTACTGAAATAAACGCACCTGCTGATATTTATATCTGTTGAAAATATTTGGATAGTATGCCTCTTTTCGCACACGTTTTAGATAGATTCTAAATTTAAAATCGTCATTTATTTGTAAAACTCGAAGTGTTATATTCCTATTGTCACGATTTGACAATTTCCCCGGACACTGTTCACACGTGGCGTTTTGCTTCATATGTTTGCGCCAAATGGAAGTATGATATCCGCGCGTATATTATTACAATATGTGTGATGATATTTGAGATATTTGTTCACATAAAATCTCGACATATTACATATCGATGGCTTAGTGAAAACTATTGTAACTACATATAAATAACGAACAAGATACAATAGATTTCCAGTATTTTTTTGCCAAAAAATAAATAAAAAAATTAAAAAAGAACGTGTCAAAATAACGAGAATGAAAATGGTAAACTGCTTATGTTAGTATTTGTGTGTATCGATCAAACGTTTATTTCATGGTACTAAAATCAATTGTTTACAAATATTTATATTTTAATTCGTCAACTCGAACAATTATATGTATATACTCAAGCAAAAAATTAAAACGCAACTCAGTAATTTCCGCTATATTATGTATGTATAATATGCTGCTGTTAATCGAATGGCTACGTAAGAACTTTCCTTTTGGAAAAATGACTACAATAACACATAACACACCAAATGTTGTCCCTTCAAAGTTTCATTATTGATAGAGTACGCGTTTGGCTTAAGCGGGTGAACAAACTTAGGATGTAAACTTTTGCAAACTCTTTACATTAAATACAGTACTGAAATGCCTGAAATTTTCAAAACGGAGCTTCATTTATGCTTTTTGTATTACAATGTGTACTGCGATTAAAAAGTCTACTACAGAACAGTTATGTCTTTTCGTTAACTAGATTCGACTTCTTTTTTACAAAACATCATGGGCTTGTTTTTGAAACTTTACATGGAATCAAGTGTACAGTACATTATATAGCGGAAATTCCCGAGTTGCGTTTCTTTATTCCTTTAGTATATAAAAACAACAAGTTGTTTAACCATTCCCGGACTTTATTCAATATAATATAATTACTTTAACCCTTTCGCTGCCACAGTCAAAAACATTGATTTTGCGACCAGTGTAGGCCCAGATCAACATGCCCACTATTTGCAGGCTGATACGGGTGGACACTGTTCGCCACTCAGTAAGAATGTATTCCATAACACTTTATATATAAAATGTTGGAATTCAAATTTTAGCAGACGACATTTGACAATTGGCGGTGAAAGGGTTAATAGTGAATGAATTTATAACAAATAAGGAAGACATTATGGGTGTGGATTGCATTGTAGCAAGATATATTTTAATAAATTTAGTTTACATCGCAAATTAGTAATCCCTGGACTCTACAGGCGGTAGTGAGGTCTGGCTTCTATAAATTGTCCGTGCACCTTTGAAGCAAATATCCGACAATGTTGCACTCTTATACGTATGAAACCTAGTACACAAATGTATTAATGTAGGTTTGCGCCATTAGTCAGTAGGAACGCAGATATTGATAAACATGGTCCTACCGCGCCAACACCTGGAACAGACTGAACATGTAAATGTGAAATATAAATTAGCTTAAATTACAAATCGAATGAATATTATATATTTATATCAAAATAATAGGAGGGTGAGCTGGACTTACTCATAAATTTGCACAATCGTACATGTCCGTCTGCCTATACAGCTCATTTTTTGTCGAAAAAAAATTCTTGTTTTATTGTAGGATCGATATCGGCCAAAAAATGATGTTACTTTCAAAAACATGTCCGTAAATTATTCCGGTAAGGTTATTACAGGCTAAGCTCGATCATCTACCATCATATATGCTTCAGCCAGTCGGCCATCCAGACAAGACTGACAGACAGACAGACATAACTGATTAACCATAAATGCTTAAAATGTCAATGTAAGGTCTAACACATTTTAATTAATCTACAGTACAATACGTTAGTCCATGCTTTCAAATAAAAAGGCAGACTTTGGCAATCCGTCTTGTCATTTATTGGTTTAAAAGAAAACACGTGGTTAAATACAGACAATGGTTTAAACGACTCGTTTAGTTAATAGATCGTTAAACAATTCTAGTATATTCCAATATCTTATCATATACAGACAACGACAACGCCCATGTCCCCGTTGATTGCTAATATCTGTTCAAACCGGTGAACTTCTCGGAAATATCTGATGGCGCGGTGCTTTACTTTGTTTATTGTACATATATGTTACTGAGGTTGGAATTATAACGAATGTATGTACACGTCTCACATGACAATCATAATTCTGACTAGAACCTTCTGTTATCATGTAAAAAGCAACATCTCTCATGCCCCTAGCACCGCCATAAGCGGTATTCTACTTTAAAGCCACCTATATTGAGCTCGAATATCCAAAAGGACGAGTAAAAAGCATAACTTGGTTTAAACATATTTTGTTTTTCAATGGTTTACAACATTTCATATATATATATATATATATATAGTGTACAATCATATTAAAGGATTACAACAAAAGCAAACAGTTTATAGAATGCTTCCCCTAAAAGCATTACTTTGCACGTCATCTTCAGATTATGCGATAAAAATAGCCTAATACAAGTCAAACAGGAAATGTAGCATTCACAGAATACAGTTAACCAAAAACACACATACAAGCAAACAACAAGGGCGTGTGCATCACCACAAACATAAAACGTGTGGCCAACAGGGGTACCGCCTTGGAACGGTCAGTGTGAAAATGCCGCTGGGAGTTTAAACCAGGTTCTAGGGTGTACCAAACCTCACTCTTACCCTATTGTCATCCCAATAAAACGGGACAGTGTAAATAAAGAAATCCCCGCCAGGCTATATCATCTAACAGACTAGGCAGCATTAATAGGCAGTATAACGCAGATATGATCATGTATATATGAATATAAAAACACAAGCCTAGAAAGCCACACAGCAAGTACTCACTAATGACTTTGAAGAAGCAAGAGCAACAAGCGAATAAAGCCATTAAAGGCACGAAAAGACACGATTGAAGACAAATCATCAAAAGGTACCATCCCGTTCAGGGTTTAGTTAGACGTCACCATATGGTTTATAATCTTGTCAAAGAGGAAAGCATAGTGGCGAACTGTAAATGGACCAACCACTAAACATGCAGCGTGTCCATATAACATTTAACTATGGCGCAGTAATCCATGTAGTCTTATACAGCACTGAACACATTTATTCAGTGATACAACAACAATCACAATTTACCATTTAAACCGCATAATTTAGTTTTTCTGAAGCATTTTACGGTTTATACAATCATATGCATATTTATAACAAATAAAAGTCGCACAAGTTCGTTGTTTCTTTAAACTCCGTTACTTTGATGTGTCGTTAAGCAAAACACATCCCCAAGCCCCGTCCGTCGGATAGGGACGTAAAGCGGTCGGTCGGTCACTTGTAAAGAACGTTAAATAACCATGTATTCGTTAGTAAGACTAGAACAGGTTCCCGGAATTCTATGCATTCTTCCCCTCTCTCTGGGGCGGCTATAATGTGTTGATGGATCGTTAAATGACATTCAAATCAATTTGTTAAACATTAACTAAATTTAATTCGCTCTCGATACGCATGTAATACATATTACTTCACTACCGTTACTCATGCATTTAATAAATATACGAGTAACTTACTTTAATTCGCGCTCGTTAAACATTTACTAACGTAACATTTTAGTTCGCTCTCGTTACACATTTAATAAATATTAAATCGCTGTCATTACATATTTAATAAATAATAATTCGCTATTGTTACTCATTTAATAAACAATAATCCGCTCCCCTTACATTTAAATATGTATTAATTCGCTCAACTGAATAAAACCAACAGCCCGCACACATCCTAAATGAACTCACCGAAGCGTGCTGCCCTTTACTACTACGATGCACGCCTCCAGACTAAAACCAACAGTTACCTTTAATTAATACATTCTTCCGGCAGATTATCTTTCCGTAATTGCAACTATAACTCAAGCTGATGATGACAGTATTTAGCTTCTCAAACAAAATATTAAAACATAAAACGTTAGCGTAGAAGCTGAAATTAGTTCCCCGTGGATTGTCCTTAACTACAAGATAAAATATGCTTTAAGAGAAAATTGAACCAGCAACCATAATCTTGGAAAGTCGTATTGATTTTACTATTTAATTCTATAGTTTCAGATTTCAAAACGGCATCTTCAGTGTGTATCTTGTCGTATTAATTCATGACCTCGTATTGAGTACGCTGTGAAAGATATTGAGGGTTAATTTCTGACATTTTGCGACGATATTCAAATGTTGTCATCAGGTGTTATGCGTGCTACCGGATATTAACATTTTACGCATGCGTGATAGAATCAACCGGATATTAACAACTTACGGCTGTCGCTTTGGTTAATCAAATTTCAAACATTTATTTTAAGAATTCTAAACGTTTTCTTATTTGTTAATTGTAGTTCCGTATGTGTGCAATTTGGTTTTGTAATTCAAAGGTATTAACCAGGATTGGTTTTCAACCATTCCATGTCTTATACTTCAAAGGTATTTTTTGCTAACACTGCTTAACCAAGTCACATGTTCAGTTGTATTGTATTACGTAAAAGAAAAGATCCAAGACGTGTTCGCTTTATTTATTTATCGTTATCTCGTTTTCTTCTCTTAGATGTATTAAAATATACATTTCTTTGATCATACTAATTTGAACGAAGGAATGGCATTTACGCGCAATGACGACAATGATTGAGACATTTCATATGATACTAATATTGGGATTTCTAAATATTGTATAACTTTTTCTTAAAAGTCACAGCTGTGAAACGGCACTTGTTCTTATGATTGATAAATGGCTTAAAACCTTAATGAAGTAACGTTGTTTTTGGAACAATCATGGTAGACTTTAGAAAAGCATTTGATTTAGTTGATCAAGAAATATTATTGAAAACTTTATAAACGTAGTGATTTGACCATCAAATAGTTTATATCATACATAATTGACCGGAAACAAAAGTTGAACTAAATGGTACTTTTTCAAATTTAAATGGTGTTACCTGTGGAGTACTTGGCCCCTTGTTATTCTTAATATATATTAATGATCTACATCTACATATGAGTGACACAGTAAGTCATACTGATATTTATGCTGACGATACAACTGTATACGATATTAATGATTCGTTAATTACAATTGCAAATAATCTGCAAGTTGCGATACATATACTGCAAAACTGGTGCTAAGTAAACGGCATGGTACTAAACACTGAACAAACTAAAGTCTTATTTATTACAAAACCTCAGAAGCGTGCACTACTACAACACTCACATATGTCTTTAAACTACAATAACAATTGACCTCTGGAAGTAAAGTGTTAGGTGTAAACCTTAATGGGGATGAACATATAGCACTCATTTTAAAGAAATTGTCATCATATCTGTGGCTTTTATCTAAAATAAAAGTAATACATTCCACTTAACTTTATAATTATTTAGTATAATGCTTATATCCAGTCACATTTAGACGTTTGCAATATTATATGGGGAAATACGACAAAAGGAAACATTAATAGTATTTTAAAAATACAAAGAAGGACTAGTCATATTATATTAGGCAACGAATATACACGTGTACGTGATGCAATGACGAATATACACGTGTACGTGATGCAATGACGAATATACACGTGTACGTGATGCAATGACGAATATACACGTGTACGTGATGCAATGACGAATATACACGTGTACGTGATGCAATGAACACTATATATGCAATGACAATTGACCAAAGACTTGTTTTTAATAAAGCTAAATTTATGTTTAAAGTTTCTAAACAGCTTGTTCCTTTTTATATATTGGATATGTTTAAGTTACATAACATAATGTCAAACAATTTATGATCTCAATGTGATATTAACTTCAAGATTCCTAAGCCAAATATGGAGCTTCTTAAAGGAGTATCTCTTACTCTGGGACAGTGATTTGGAACGAAAGCCCAGAGCATGTGAGATCGTGCAGGTCAGTTAAATCTTTTCAGACAATTATATAAAGCGAATAAAAAGGACTATATATATAACTGAAATTGTTTTCGTTCAATTTGTTATTGAATCGTAATATAGATTTTTATTTTGATGTTTTTGTTTATTATGTTGCTTTCTAAAGAGAGCCTCAGAGAAGGCTGGGATACTAAGCATGCCATTTAATGTTTGAAAAACATGTCGCTATTTTACTCTTTTGATTATGGTCATAATTTTAAAAAAAAATCGAACAGGAAAAGTAGCATTCAAGGACGACAGTCAACCACAAACACACACAGAAACAAAGAATGACTTTAAAGATGAATAAAAGGCAAGATAAGACATCAAAACACAAAATGGTTGACAATAGGGCTACCTCCTTGGAACGGTCAATGGCAAAAAAGCCGCTGGTTGTTTAAACCAGGTTCTTGGATCCCAATAAAAGTGACAGTGTAAATAAAGATATCACCGCCAGGTTATAGTTTCTAACAAACAAGGCAGCATTAATAGGCAATATAAGTAAAACACACAGATGATTATGTATATATATAATATAAAAACCAAAAGCCTAGAAAACCACAAAGTAAGTACTCAGTGACTTGGCAGTACAAGAGAACAAACCGTTAAGGGTAAGACAAGACGAGATTAAAGACAAACATCAAACGCTATAGTCCTATAAGGATTTAGGTAGACGTCATCATAGGGTCCACAGTCTGTCCGGTCATCGCGCAAACAAAGAGGAAAGAATATTGTCGAACTGTGAATGGGTCCACCACTTAAACATGCAAGTAAGTATGTCGAGCTGGAAATTAGTATAATGTTAAAACTATTTTATGTTGCCTGGAAACAGCAATTTTGTACAGATGTTTTTTTCTTTTATTAAAGTACCTATCCCGCCCTCAATAGACAAAATTAACAACATATGTGCACACGTTCTAAACCTATTACTACTGACGACAATGTATATATATATATAACTTACATATTTTGAGAATCCAATCTCTATAGACACAATATAACCGACAATATAACCGACTTTAACTAGCCAGGTCAAATCCAACAACACCCCCAACTGGAGAGTCGAATTAAGACTTAGCAACTCATAATTTATGTCACGCATATTCAATCACGGGTATTTTAAGAACTCTTGAATAAACCTATACTTTTAATCGGTACATGTACATTAGTATACGACCTGAACACCTGGATAAAGTTTTGATAAACGGTTTTGTAGTGCAATTGTGCCGTTATTAGGCGGGTTAGTTTCTTTAACGCTAAATGTAAAGACGTTACCAAAGACTAAACAAATCGCTTAGAGTAAAAATAATATTTAAAACATCGTTGCCTTGGAGGTCGCGCCAGCCATAAATCGTTAGATATTGAAACCAATTATTCGCAACATGTCGGTCACATCTACTACGGAAACAAATCACGATATAAAATAAAGTATTCCGAATCATCTGAAACATTGCTTGGTAAACAGTAAAATAATTTGCCAAGATGGCAAAACAAATTATGAGCTTCTGTAGAAGTACTTAAACCAGTCAGAAAAACAACAACAACAGTTTAGGCAAGGACTAGCAAATAAAACCTAAATTAGCTTTGGACACATTTTTCTCTCTCAAATCGGTCACAACACATTCAAGACTCCATGATAATCCCTTCAGTGATATTCAGCAGACCATACATGTGTACAACAAAATGTTGAAATAAGAGATATATAGTAAGAATAATTTCAATTATATGTTACAAATATATTTAAATGCTGAAATAAAGAGCATAAATATTAAGAATCATATAAATTAAAACGTTATAAATATATTTAAATGCTGAAATAAAGAGCATTAATATTAAGAATCATATAAATTAAAATGTAATAAATATATTTAAATGCTGAAATAAAGAGCATAAATATTAAAAATCATATAAATTAAAATGTAATAAATATATTTAAATGCTGAAATAAAGAGCATAAATATTAAAAATCATATAAATTAAAATGTAATAAATATATTTAAATGCTGAAATGAGGAGCATAAATATTAAGAATCATATACATTAAAATGTTATAAATAGATTCATACAGTTGACAGTTAAAAACAATATAATACCTATTTCGTTAGGTCATTCTACGTTAACAATTCTTAAAATAAAATAAAGTGATTTATAACATCCACGCAATGAAAAAACAACATAATTCTCAAATGAATAAGAAACTCTCACCTATTTATTTTGATAGCAGTCGAATTTACATTTCTTACATGTACGGTATACTGTAAGTCAGTGTCAAGATGCGCTGGCACTTTATATCATTTCGGCTTTATATATACAATCTCGATTTCAATGTCAATGTAATTCATATTAAAAGTAAATACCATTGGTCCAGGGTTTATTTTCTCGATTTACATCTTTCTATTACAAATGGAAAAAACACGATTTAAGATTTGCGATTCAAGACAATTGTGATGATTGCAAATTTGACATCGATAATTAACCGATTTTTGGAATGTTTCTTTCCCCGAGAAACATCTTATCTCAACTTTTATTTGTTTTTCAAGAGATGTAGTCAAGTTAGAATTGTAATAATCCACTTTTCCGTATACGGTCTAGTGGGGATTTTTTTTATTAACACTGTCCGTGAAATGGGATGAAAATAGGGTAAGAGTGAGGTTGTGAGGTTTGATGCACTCTAGGCTTGGTGCACTCTAGAACCTCACCGCCTTTATCCTTACAATTCAGTGTTGGTTTGCGTGTTTTTAGTTGACTGTGGTTCTTGAATGCTACAATTCCTGTTCTACTGTTATATCTACTTTCTATAACTAAAATGCTCCTCTTCTAGGGATGGCGTTACAATAAACGTCGTGTCGCAGGATGACCCTAGTGGTTGGGGCTAACTCAGGAAAGAATCAATGACGGTGAATGCATTTACATAAGTTTAATGCAACTTTAAAAATAGGTTAAATATAAATTATATACAATTATCTAAAAAACAAAACAAGCGAATACACAGATGAACTATGAAAAGAATGTTCTCATGAACGTTTAAGACGTTCTTAGTATTGTTACAAATACTGAATGTGTCGACTAACTATATACGACACTAAGTGTGGTTAAAGTTATAACAATGTTGATCTATGATCTAGCGCGATAGCTGTGATGCGCGAGAGCTCAGGAAGATGATGATGCTCGAATCCAATGAGTGATTGTCATCAAATGCCTTCTATAAGTATTGATGACGCGATATTTATGATGATTAACCTCCACTGAGGTTGCGGATGATGTTCCTCCAGCGAAGACTGATAACGGACCCACCTCGTGTCCCGGGGGTTGTCGCTACTAGAACCTGGCCATGTTGCGCAGGTACGGGGACCGTCTCCACCGCTCTTAACGTTATGCGAAGAAGCTTATCTCCACTCCGAAAGGCTTATATCCAAACATGGATGGCTTATATCCAACCCTGGATGGCTTATATTCAACCCTGGATGGCTTATATCCAACCCTGGATGGCTTAGACTGTAATTATACATACGTTTTAGATGTCCGTTGATAAACATAACAATCTTGCATAATTATCATTACCCAAACAAATCATTATTTAATAAATATATGTAAGCTGTACTAATAATGAGTAGCAATGTATACATATTCTACAACGCCATGTATACGCCATGTACGTCGCTGTTAACCAATGCCCCTAATACATGTAATATACAACGTTATCAAATCACTCGTATTACACTCACTGAGTTATACGCCAATGTTAACTAATGTACCTATTATACAACGTTATCACATTAATATTGTTTTACAATTAATGATCAATTACAATAATTACATCTAATAAAGTAACTTAAATCATATGCTAGTCTCAAGTTAATGTTTGAGAATCATCAAAGCTAACCGGATGTCGTAACCTCGCCAAACTGAATACAAATGTACGATAAAAGTTAATAAAAACAATACTGACCACATATTGCCTGTGAATTTCGCCGTCCAACTCCTGCTCCAAACAAAGCAACTATCAAGCAATCCGGCCATAACTAAAAGACAATGGATTTTATAGCAAACGTTACTCCCAAACCATTATTTCCCCCGTTCAATCCGTGACATACGTGGCTAAATTCGCAGTATTAAAATCTACACGAAAGGACATTTACACAATTTTGCCGTTTAAGGAGATAGACCTATACTTTTACATGCATTAGCACGAAACTAAACTTATTAAACGGCCCCTCTGGCGGCCACTTAAAATGTGCACGCTTTTACGTGTTATCTGAATATATCATGGATATTGTGAATTTGTTTCAACTCACAATGGATTAGGGTGTAACTAACAGGTACTTACAAGAGCTATGTACGACCAATACGCTCTACCCGTGACATTTTGTGACACGTCGAATGACCGTTTTCATTTTGTATCGTTAAAGAAACTAACCCGCCAAATAAATGCAAAATTACACTACACAACTGTTCATCAAAACTGTGTTCAGGTCATATAATAATGTATGTGCCGATTAAAAATTATAGGTTTATTGACGGGTTCTTGAAAACCTCATGTTTGAATATGCGTAAAATGAATTATAAGCTTGTATTTTTTAATTCGATACTCCTGTCTTTACGTTTGGCCTGGCTGGTTAAAGCCGTTTATATTGTGTCTTATGAGTTAGTATACTATATATATATTTATATATACGGTTATATATTTATATATACGGTAAAGAATAGTATACATCTTACAATACCCTTTCTGGAGCACTGGATCAAGGAGGATTCCTGGAAGATAGGTATTTAAAAAGAAAAAATGCGAGGAAAATTATCAACCAAACAGTGCTTAAACCAACACAATTATATCGAGCGTTTTCGACTTTTATCGCCTTCTTCAGGATACATACATAAAGTTACAAAAACAAACACATTAATTTCAGAAAATTGTTTTCAAAGCAAAAGCATAAAACCTTCAATTCCAAAGAGATGTGTTAACACACTGGCGTGAAAAGATTTGTTTCTATTTTGCTTCCATTATAAACCCAGTTTTCGCTTCCTCTAAGATAACCCCCGTTTCTAAAGACTATACTTTTTGTTTTCATTAGATTAATTTTCATACCAGTTCTAATGCAAAAGTTGGAAATAACATTTATCTGAGATTGTAGGAGTCTTACGGTATCACTGCAGATTGCCATGTCATCGGCGTATAAAATTGCAAATGACGTAAAATTCTTCTGAAATATGTATACGGGTTGAGTACGAAAGCTTTAATTCATCAATCAAGTCATTAATAAAGAGATTGAACAGAATCGTGCTTAATTTACATCCTTGCCGACATCCTATATTACAGTTAAATACGCCAGTATAACTATCACGACCAGTGCGAACGCATGATGAAATATTATTGTATATGGCAATTAAACGTGTCAGATATTTACCACCCACTCCTTTCCTTGAAAGACTGTTTAACATCTCTGTATGATCAATAGTATCGAAAGCTTTACAAAAATCAACAAACAGGCAATAAAATCTCCCGCGTTTTTAACTAATATACTTTTGAACCATTGACATTAACGTAAACAGATTATCTATAGTGGAATAACCTTTTCTAAAGCCTGATTGGGCCTCATCAATCTTATTATGACTTTCTGCCCAGGTTGATAATCTATTGAACATCATACCAATTAAAATGTCTATAAGATAAATACTGCTTAAGTTGTTATCGTCATGTAATGAACCGTATTTGTGAAATGGACATAAGATACTTTGAACCTAAACTATTGGAAAGACACCCGCATCCAATATTCTATTATACAAATGTTTAACATGTTCATACCACTCAGCTTTAGAGACATGTTCAGTGGATGTATTACAGCGTTGGAATCTAAGTTTTTTTTACCGTTTTCCAAAATATATTTGTGTTATTCCGCGATTCTATTAGTTCTTGTTTAAATTTGAATCTATTTTTGCTATGTTTATAATGTTCTCGTACTGATCATTCGGAAATGTCTTATTTGTCTGAGTTTTTCTTTCTTCATGTTTTCACATTCATCATCCCACCAATCCGGTTGGACGTGTTTGTCATTCAATTTGAAAGATTTAACTTTCATATGATTTTCTGCAGTATGAAACATATCAACACTTTTATAAACAGCTAGGTTAATGTTGTATTTTCGAGTTGTATCTCAAATGAGATATCCACTAAGCGTGGGGTATATAATCAGTAGACACAAATACGTGTTACTAGTTCAACCATTTATTAACAACTGCCTGGACAGTGCCAGTATAAAGATACATGTAATATCTGGGCATGCGCAGAGCATAGCACAATATACAACATCCCCTTTGTTTTGAAGGAAATGATAATAATGATGTAAGAATGAAATTTCTATAACATTAAAGGCAATTAGTAAACTTTACATGTATGAAATTTATAATCAATATTTATTTGAAATTCAGATAGCGTATAAACATTTTATTGATTTAAAGTTTTTATAAGCAATGTCCAAGGCTATTAGAATCATTGTTGGCTGAGAACAGTTCTACGATTCGCTAATGAGATAATGATCTATACTACGCTATTTACACATAGCTTCACTGGTCAGTCAATATTTTCCCACGGTGTTAAGTACCGTTGTTCACCTTGTCCATTCATCTCCGGAGTACAGTTTATTCGGCTTGACCTCTCGACCTGATCTCGTTGTACAAGAATTTTGAATGTCTGGTACCGATTCTTGAGAATTGATTGCAACATTTTGGGGTTCCGCAGGGGGACTTATGCTTGGATGTTGTGATTGTATTGGAGGAGGCAATTCAATATAATCAGGCGAATGTCGGTCAGTGATTTGGTTCTCGTTCGTTTTGTTTATGAATCGCCTATTTCTCCTGTAAACTGCTCCATTCGGGGTTTGTACAATGAATGAGTGTTCATTATGTTGAGAAATAACCTTGGCTGGTTCCCAGTGTTTCTGTTTCTGTTTTTGGACATGTACTGGGTCTCCTATTTTGAGTGGTGTTAATGTGCGTGCAGTTTTGTCATAGTGCTGTTTTGATTTAACTTGCAGTTCTTTCATTTTTTTTCTAGCAGTTTTGGGGTTGACTGTCTGTGGTGAAAGTTGTGTGTTGGTAGATGGGAGAATTGACCTTAATCGCCTACCCATTAACAGTTGTGCGGGTGACCATCCACATTTGAGTGGAGTGTTCCTATACTCTAATAATGGCAAATACGGATCTTTATTGTCATCTCCTAGCACGTGGTCGGATATTTGTTTAGTCATTGAGGGCCAGAACATAATGTCTCTTGCACGTCCGGTTGTTTTCTCAATACCAAAATGACCAATGTGAACTGCAACAATCATTTCCTGTCGCATAGAGTTTGGAATGACCATTTTCTGTCCTTTGATTATTATGTCATTTTCACAAGACAACTCGTCTCTGTGATTCCAAAACTCTAAGATTGTATTTGGGCAGTCTTTCCTATTTTCAGGCCAACCTTTCAAAATGACAGATTTCAGTGTCTGCATTTGATTGTCATTGAGTGTTGCGTCTTGGATTTGTTGGATTTTATTGTCACTGATAGGTAAAGACTTAAGTACAGTATGTACATGTGTGTCCAGTCCTTCAATCAAGCCTGGGTACGTGTCGGTTACGTAATTCCTGCTAAGAGCATCTCCAAGCGGAATAGTTTGACCTCTGCAATGAACTACTTCGATGTCATAGTTTTGTAACTGGAGAAGCATTCTTTGCAGTCTTGGTGGGGCACTACACAGGGGCTTTTTCATGATTGACTCAATCGGTTTACAGTCCGATTCAACAACTGTGTGCCGTCCATAAATATATTGTTTGAAGCGTGTGCAACCAAACAAAATGGCTAGCATTTCTTTCTCTATTTGTGCATACCCAATTTCTGTCGACGTCAGTGTCTTAGAGGCGTATGCTATTGGTTTGCCGTCTTGTAAACAGCAAATTCCCAAGCCTTTCGAGCTGGCGTCCACTTGGAGCCGTACAGCCTTTTTTGGGTCATAATAACTTAGCACAGGAGTTTGGGTAATGACCGTTTTGACCTTGTGGAAGGCGTCTGTCTGTTCGCAATCCCAGCGAAACTCAATATTCTTGCGTAATAGAGCTCGCATTGGGCCTGTTATTTCGGCAAGTTTTGGCGCGAATTTGGTCAGATACGTTATCATGCCTAGCAACGATTCCAGTTCCGCCCGGTTACTGGGTGTTTTCATGTCGAGAATTGCGCTAATTTTCTCAGGACTCGGTTTCAGTCCGTCAGCACTGATCACGTGACCAAAGTACTTGACCTCCGTCAATCCTATTTGACATTTATCTGGGTTAAACTTTAACCCGGTTTCTTTGGCCTTGTCTAGGACGTTTCGGAGATTTTGGTCATGCTCCGAATGTGTGCGTCCAAACACAATTAAATCGTCCACTATTGAGCTCACGCCCTGTAAGCCCTCGAATATTTCGTCAATCTTTCTCTGAAAGATGTCCTGGGACGAACGAATACCCATGGGTAGTCGCAAGTAGCGATATCGGCCAAATGGAGTATTAAATGTCGTCAGATATGTGGATTCGTCGTCAAGTCGTATTGAAAAGTAGCCTTGGGTCGCGTCAAGTACGCTAAAGTACTTTGCACCAGCTAATTTTGACGTAATGTTGTCTATGGAGCGCATGGGATAGTGAGGCCTGCATATGCTGTCATTTAACGCTTTGGGGTCTAAACATACCCTCAACTTCCCGTTGGGTTTTTCGACGCAAACTAATGAGTTAACCCAACTCGTCGGCTCCGTAACCTTGCAAATAATGTCCTTGGATTCCATTGAATCCAACTCAGACTTCAATTTGTCTTGCAGCCCAAAAGGAACTTTCCTTACGGGGCACACCACGGGGATTGCATTTTCCTTTAAATGCAAAGTACTTGCTCCTGGGAGCAAACCAATCCCTTTGAATAACTCTTTGTATTCATTGAGCATTGTGGCTTTATCTAGACCAGGGTCAGTCGGATGGGAATCGGTCTTATCAATTGAGTGAGTGAGCTGTATCAGACCTAAATCTAAGGATGATTTGAGGCTCAAGAGAGGGGGTGCAGAACTCTCCACTACATAGAATTTAGTTTCAATTGACCTATCCCTGTATGAACAGTTCAGATGTACTTTTCCAAGCACAGTCAAGCGGTCACCTGTGTATGATGTTAATTTGGCATCGGAGGCAACCAAGGGGTGTTTGATGTTAAGCTTTTTGAAAATGCGGTGTGGAATGCAATTTATTTGCGAACCTGTGTCAATCTTGCAATCAATCTCGGACGAATGTTTTACAGTACCAATTTTAAGTTAAACAAAGATTTGATCAGGCTGAGAAGAAAATGAATTTACCGTGTATACGTAGAATTCATCATTGGTTTCATTTTCACTGTCATTGTCCAAATGGTAATAATCCTCGCTAATCTCGTGCACTGACTTGCAGACTTTGGAAAAATGGTTCATTTTTGAACATTTGTGACACTTTTGTCCCCTTGCTGGGCAGGCTGCATTACTGAAGTGTTTTCTGTTCCCACAGTTCCCACATTTCGTCGGCTCTTTGGTCCCTTGTTGCTGGTCGGTGTCTGTTCTCCTGTCCTGGTGTGACGTAACGCTCCGTCCCCGTCCCCTCGGCCGTTGGTGACTACGTCCACGCCGATTGATAGCATCTACAACTTGCTGCGGTGCGTGTCCTATGGCCTGCGCCTGTGACTGTCCCAACTCGTAAGTGTGCGCGACGTCTATACACTTTTCTAGTGTTAAAGTTGACCCTTCCATAATAAGTTTTTCCCGGATTGTTCCTGATTGCACACCGAACACGATGTGATCCCTGATTAATTCGGGTTGGATGTCATTAGGGTAGTCACAGTCTTTGATAAGTGTTTTCAATTCCGTAACAAATTGTTCAAACGGTTCCTCCTCCTTCTGTATTCGCGTTTTGAAAAGATACCGGTTGTAGATAATGTTGCTTTTTGGCTTACAGTATTCCTCAAATTTTCCGTAATAGTTTTTTAGTTCCTTCTTTTCGTCTGCCGAAAGTGTCCAGGTTGAATAAATTTGACGTCCTTTTTCTCCTGTCCATAACATTAAATAATTACAATGTACTTCTTCCGTCTTCGAAGCTAGTGGGCCTTTGAACATAAATTCCGCATGGTCCCGGAATTTCTTGAATGTATTGTTTAAATCCTTGGACTCCCAATTCATTTTGGGTGCGTGATGGTTAAGATCCATTGTTATTAATTTTTCTGTCTAGAACAACTTAATAACAATTTAATCACTATAATTATGTAGTTTAGTTAATTAGTTAAATTCCAAATTTGCAGAACTAAACCACTTCTGTCACCATGTTGTATTTTCGAGTTGTATCTCAAATGAGATATCCACTAAGCGTGGGGTATATAATCAGTAGACACAAATACGTGTTACTAGTTCAACCATTTATTAACAACTGCCTGGACAGTGCCAGTATAAAGATACATGTAATATCTGGGCATGCGCAGAGCATAGCACAATATACAACAGTTAATATCAGTTAATACATCATTTAAAATGGTTTCTTTCATAGTCACAATGGAGGATTTAATATTTTTTATGAATACGTACCTTTTGTTTTCGACCCGTTTATAGCGTTTAAAAGAGTTTTGATTTTCTGTATCGTGATTTTCATAATTTGCTTGCCTATCATTCACTCGTGATGATTGCAATGAGAACTTACATATTAGTGGACAATAATTGTCTAAGGTGATGGAGTTACACATTCTTACGATCCTTAGTTATCCTCACTTTCAAACAAGTGGGCAATGATTGTCTAAGGTGATGGAGTTACACATTCTTACGATCCTTAGTTATCCTCACTTTCATACAAGTGGACAATGATTGTCTAAGGTGATGGAGTTACACATTCTTACGATCCTTAGTTATCCTCACTTTCATACAAGTGGACAATGATTGTCTAAGGTGATGGAGTTACACATTCTTACGATCCTTAGTTATCCTCACTTACATACAAGTGGACAATGATTGTCTAAGGTGATGGAGTTACACATTCTTACGATCTTTAGTTATCCTCACATTCATACAAGTGGACACTAATTGTCTAAGGTGATGGAGTTACACATTCTTACGGTCATTAGTTATCCTCACTTACATACAAGTGGACAATAATTGTCTAAGGTGATGGAGTTACACATTCTTACGATCCTTAGTTATCCTCACTTTCATACAAGTAAACAATAATTGTCTAAGGTGATGGAGTTACACATTCTTACGATCCTTAGTTATCCTCACTTACATACAAGTGGACAATGATTGTCTAAGGTGATGGAGTTACACATTCTTACGATCCTTAGCTATCCTCACTTTCATACAAGTGGACAATAATTGTCTAAGGTGATGGAGTTACACATTCTTACGATCCTTAGTTATCCTCACTTACATACAAGTGGACAATGATTGTCTAAGGTGATGGAGTTACACATTCTTACACTCCTTAGTTATCCTCACTTTCATACAAGTGGACAATGATTGTCTAAGGTGATGGAGTTACACATTCTTACGATCCTTAGTTATCCTCACTTTCATACAAGTGGACAATGATTGTCTAAGGTGATGGAGTTACACATTCTTACGATCCTTAGTTATCCTAACTTACATACAAGTGGACAATGATTGTCTAAGGTGATGGAGTTACTCATTCTTACGATCCTTAGTTATCCTCACTTACATACAAGTGGACAATGATTGTCTAAGTTGATGGAGTTACACATTCTTACGATCCTTAGTTATCCTCACTTTCATACAAGTGGACAATGATTGTCTAAGGTGATGGAGTTACACATTCTTACGATCCTTAGTTATCTTCACTTACATACAAGTAGACAATGATAGTCTAAGGTGATGGAGTTACACATTCTTACGATCCTTAGTTATGCTCACTTTCATACAAGTGGACAATAATTGTCTAAGGTGATGGAGTTACACATTCTTACGATCCTTAGTTATCCTCACTTTCATACAAGTGGACAATAATTGTCTAAGGTGATGGAGTTACACATTCTTACGATCCTTAGTTATCCTCACTTTCATACAAGTGGACAATAATTGTCTAAGGTGATGGAGTTACACATTCTTACGATCCTTAGTTATCCTCACTTTCATACAAGTGGACAATGATTGTCTAAGGTGATGGAGTTACACATTCTTACGATCCTTAGTTATCCTCACTTACATACAAGGGGACAATGATTGTCTAAGGTGATGGAGTTACACATTCTAACGATCCTTAGTTATCCTCACTTTCATACAAGTGGACAATGATTGTCTAAGGTGCTGGAGTTACACATTCTTACGATCCTTAGTTATCCTCACTTTCATACAAATGGACAATAATTGTCTAAGGTGATGGAGTTACACATTCTTACGATCCTTAGTTATCCTCACTTTCATACAAGTGGACAATAATTGTCTAAGGTGATGGAGTTACACATTCTTACGATCCTTAGTTATCCTCACTTTCATACAAGTGGACAATGATTGTCTAAGGTGATGGAATTACACATTCTTACGATCCTTAGTTATCCTCACTTACATACAAGTGGACAATGATTGTCTAAGGTGACGGAGTTACACATTCTTACGATCCTTAGTTATCCTCACTTTCATACAAGTGGACAATGATTGTGTCTAAGGTGATGGAGTTACACATTCTTACGATCCTTAGATATCCTCACTTTCATACAAGTGGACAATGATTGTGTCTAAGGTGATGGAGTTACACATTCTTACGATCCTTAGTTATCCTCACTTTCATACAAGTGGACAATGATTGTCTAAGGTGATGGAGTTACACATTCTTACGATCCTTAGTTATCCTCACTAACATACAAGTGGACAATAATTGTCTAAGGTGATGGAGTTACACATTCTTACGATCCTTAGTTATCCTCACTTTCATACAAGTGGACAATGATTGTCTAAGGTGATGGAGTTACACATTCTTACGATCCTTAGTTATCCTCACTTTCATACAAGTGGACAATGATTGTCTAAGGTGATGGAGTTACACATTCTTACGATCCTTAGTTATCCTCACTTTCATACAAGTGGACAATGATTGTCTAAGGTGATGGAGTTACACATTCTTACGATCCTTAGTTATCCTCACTTACATACAATTAGACAATACTTGTCTAAGGTGATGGAGTTACACATTCTTATGATCCTTAGTTATCCTCACTTTCATACAAGTGGACAATGATTGTCTAAGGTGATGGAGTTACACATTTTACGATCCTTAGTTATCCTCACTTTCATACAAGTGGGCAATGATTGTCTAAGGTGATGGAGTTACACATTCTTACGATCCTTAGTTATCTTCACTTACATACAAGTGGACAATGATAGTCTAAGGTGATGGAGTTACACATTCTTACGATCCTTAGTTATGCTCACTTTCATACAAGTGGACAATAATTGTCTAAGGTGATGGAGTTACACATTCTTACGATCCTTAGTTATCCTCACTTTCATACAAGTGGACAATAATTGTCTAAGGTGATGGAGTTACACATTCTTACGATCCTTAGTTATCCTCACTTTCATACAAGTGGACAATAATTGTCTAAGGTGATGGAGTTACACATTCTTACGATCCTTAGTTATCCTCACTTTCATACAAGTGGACAATGATTGTCTAAGGTGATGGAGTTACACATTCTTACGATCCTTAGTTATCCTCACTTACATACAAGGGGACAATGATTGTCTAAGGTGATGGAGTTACACATTCTTACGATCCTTAGTTATCCTCACTTTCATACAAGTGGACAATGATTGTCTAAGGTGCTGGAGTTACACATTCTTACGATCCTTAGTTATCCTCACTTTCATACAAGTGGACAATAATTGTCTAAGGTGCTGGAGTTACACATTCTTACGATCCTTAGTTATCCTCACTTTCATACAAGTGGACAATAATTGTCTAAGGTGATGGAGTTACACATTCTTACGATCCTTAGTTATCCTCACTTTCATACAAGTGGACAATGATTGTCTAAGGTGATGGAGTTACACATTCTTACGATCCTTAGTTATCCTCACTTACATACAAGTGGACAATGATTGTCTAAGGTGACGGAGTTACACATTCTTACGATCCTTAGTTATCCTCACTTTCATACAAGTGGACAATTATTGTGTCTAAGGTGATGGAGTTACACATTCTTACGATCCTTAGTTATCCTCACTTTCAAACAAGTGGACAATGATTGTCTAAGGTGATGGAGTTACACATTCTTACGATCCTTAGTTATCCTCACTTTCATACAAGTGGACAATGATTGTCTAAGGTGATGGAGTTACACATTCTTACGATCCTTAGTTATCCTCACTTTCATACAAGTGGACAATGATTGTCTAAGGTGATGGAGTTACACATTCTTACGATCCTTAGTTATCCTCACTAACATACAAGTGGACAATAATTGTCTAAGGTGATGGAGTTACACATTCTTATGATCCTTAGTTATCCTCACTTTCATACAAGTGGACAATGATTGTCTAAGGTGATGGAGTTACACATTCTTACGATCCTTAGTTATCCTCACTTTCATACAAGTGGACAATGATTGTCTAAGGTGATGGAGTTACACATTCTTACGATCTTTAGTTATCCTCACTTACATACAAGTGGACAATGATTGTCTAAGGTGATGGAGTTACACATTCTTACGATCCTTAGTTATCCTCACTTACATACACGTGGACAATGATTGTCTAAGGTGATGGAGTTACACATTCTTACGATCCTTAGTTATCCTCACTTTCATACAAGTGGACAATGATTGTCTAAGGTGATGGAGTTACACATTTTTACGATCCTTAGTTATCCTCACTTACATACAAGTGGACAATGATAGTCTAAGGTGATGGAGTTACACATTCTTACGATCTTTAGTTATCCTCACTATCATACAAGTGGACAATAATTGTCTAAGGTGATGGAGTTACACATGCTTACGGTCCTTAGTTATCCTCACTTTCATACAAGTGGACAATGATTGTCTAAGGTGATGGAGTTACACATTCTTACGATCCTTAGTTATCCTCACATACATACAAGTGGACAATGATTGTCTAAGGTGATGGAGTTACACATTCTTACGATCCTTAGTTATCCTCACTTTCATACAAGAGGACAATGATTGTCTAAGGTGATGGAGTTACACATTCTTACGATCCTTAGTTATCCTCACTTTCATACAAGTGGACAATGATTGTCTAAGGTGATGGTGTTACACATTCTTACGATCCTTAGTTATCCTCATTTACATACAAGTGGACAATAATTGTATAAGGTGATGGAGTTACACATTCTTACGATCCTTAGTTATCCTCACTTTCATACAAGTGGACAATAATTGTCTAAGGAGATGGAGTTACACATTCTTACGATCCTTAGTTATCCTCACTTACATACAAGTGCACAATGATTGTCTAAGGTGATGGAGTTACACATTCTTACGATCCTTAGTTATCCTCACTTACATACAAGTGGACAATAATTGTCTAAGGTCATGGAGTTACACATTCTTACGATCCTTAGTTATCCTCACTTACTTACAAGTGGACAATGATTGTCTAAGGTGATGGAGTTACACATTCTTACGATCCTTAGTTATCCTCACTTTCATACAAGTGGACAATGATTGTCTAAGGTGATGGAGTTACACATTCTTACGATCCTTAGTTATTCTCACTTTCATACAAGTGGACAATGATTGTCTAAGGTGATGGAGTTACACATTCTTACGATCCTTACTTATCCTCACTTACATACAAGTGGACAATGATTGTCTAAGGTGATGGAGTTACACATTCTTACGATCCTTAGTTATCCTCACTTACATACAAGTAGACAATGATAGTCTAAGGTGATGGAGTTACACATTCTTACGATCCTTAGTTATCCTCACTTTCATACAAGTGGACAATAATTGTCTAAGGTGATGGAGTTACACATTCTTACGATCCTTAGTTATCCTCACTTTCATACAAGTGGACAATAATTGTCTAAGGTGATGGAGTTACACATTCTTACGATCCTTAGTTATCCTCACTTTCATACAAGTGGACAATAATTGTCTAAGGTGATGGAGTTACACATTCTTACGATCCTTAGTTATCCTCACTTTCATACAAGTGGACAATGATTGTCTAAGGTGATGGAGTTACACATTCTTACGATCCTTAGCTATCCTCACTTACATACAAGTGGACAATGATTGTCTAAGGTGATGGAGTTACACATTCTTACGATCCTTAGTTATCCTCACTTTCATACAAGTGGACAATGATTGTCTAAGGTGCTGGAGTTACACATTCTTACGATCCTTAGTTATCCTCACTTTCATACAAGTGGACAATAATTGTCTAAGGTGCTGGATTTACACATTCTTACGATCCTTAGTTATCCTCACTTTCATACAAGAGGACAATAATTGTCTAAGGTGATGGAGTTACACATTCTTACGATCCTTAGTTATCCTCACTTTCATACAAGTGGACAATAATTGTCTAAGTTGATGGAGTTACACATTCTTACGATCCTTAGTTATCCTCACTTACATACAAGTGGACAATAATTGTCTAAGGTGATGGAGTTACACATTCTTACGATCCTTAGTTATCCTCACTTTCATACAAGTGGACAATGATTGTCTAAGGTGATGGAGTTACACATTCTTACGATCCTTAGTTATCCTCACTTTCATACAAGTGGACAATGATTGTCTAAGGTGATGGAGTTACACATTCTTACGATCTTTAGTTATCCTCACTTACATACAAGGGGACAATGATTGTCTAAGGTGATGGAGTTACACATTCTTACGATCCTTAGTTATCCTCACTTACATACAAGTGGACAATGATAGTCTAAGGTGATGGAGTTACACATTCTTACGATCCTTAGTTATCCTCACTTTCATACAAGTGGACAATAATTGTCTAAGGTGACGGAGTTACACATTCTTACGATCCTTAGTTATCCTCACTTTCATACAAGTGGACATTAATTGTCTAAGGTGATGGAGTTACACATTCTTACGATCCTTAGTTATCCTCACTTTCATACAAGTGGACAATAATTGTCTAAGGTGAAGGAGTTACACATTCTTACGATCCTTAGTTATCCCCACTTTCATACAAGTGGACAATTATTGTCTAAGGTGATGGAGTTACACATTCTTACGATCCTTAGTTATCCTCACTTTCATACAAGTGGACAATGATTGTCTAAGGTGCTGGAGTTACACATTCTTACGATCCTTAGTTATCCTCACTTTCATACAATTGGACAATAATTGTCTAAGGTGCTGGATTTACACATTCTTACGATCCTTAGTTATCCTCACTTTCATACAAGTGGACAATAATTGTCTAAGGTGATGGAGTTACACATTCTTACGATCCTTAGTTATCCTCACTTTCATACAAGTGGACAATAATTGTCTAAGGTGATGGAGCTACACATTCTTACGATCCTTAGTTATCCTCACTTTCATACAAGTGGACAATAATTGTCTAAGGTGATGGAGTTACACATTCTTACGATCCTTAGTTATCCTCACTTTCATACAAGTGGACAATAATTGTCTAAGGTGATGGAGTTACACATTCTTACGATCCTTAGTTGTCCTCACTTTCATACAAGTGGACAATGATTGTCTAAGGTGATTGAGTTAAACATTCTTACGATCCTTAGTTATCCTCACTTACATACAAGTGGACAATGATTGTCTAAGGTGATGGAGTTTCACATTCTTACGATCCTTAATTATCCTCACTTACATACAAGTGGACAATGATTGTCTAAGGTGATGGAGTTACACATTCTTACGATCCTTAGTTATCCTCACTTTCATACAAGTGGACAATGATTGTCTAAGGTGCTGGAGTTACACATTCTTACGATCCTTAGTTATCCTCACTTTCATACAAGTGGACAATGATTGTCTAAGGTGATGGAGTTACACATTCTTACGATCCTTAGTTATCCTCACTTACATACAAGTGGACAATGATTGTCTAAAGTGATGGAGTTACACATTCTTACGATCCTTAGTTATCCTCACTTTCATACAAGTGGACAATGATTGTCTAAGGTGCTGGAGTTACACATTCTTACGATCCTTAGTTATCCCCACTTTCATACAATTGGACAATAATTGTCTAAGGTGCTGGATTTACACATTCTTACGATCCTTAGTTATCCTCACTTTCATACAAGTGGACAATAATTGTCTAAGGTGATGGAGTTACACATTCTTACGATCCTTAGTTATCCTCAATTTCATACAAGTGGACAATAATTGTCTAAGGTGATGGAGTTACACATTCTTACGATCCTTAGTTATCCTCACTTTCATACAAGTGGACAATGATTGTCTAAGGTGATGGAGTTACACATTCTTACGATCCTTAGTTATCCTCACTTACATACAAGTGGACAATGATTGTCTAAGGAGATGGAGTTACACATTCTTACGATCCTTAGTTATACTCACTTTCATACAAGTGGACAATGATTGTCTAAGGTGATGGAGTTACACATTCTTACGATCCTTAGTTATCCTCACTTTCATACAAGTGGACAATGATTGTCTAAGGTGATGGAGTTACACATTCTTACGATCCTTAGTTATCCTCATTTACATACAAGTGGACAATAATTGTATAAGGTGATGGAGTTACACATTCTTACGATCCTTAGTTATCCTCACTTTCATACAAGTGGACAATAATTGTCTAAGGTGATGGAGTTACAGATTCTTACGATCCTTAGTTATCCTCACTTTCATACAAGTGGACACTGATTGTCTAAGGTGATGGAGTTACACATTCTTACGATCCTTAGTTATCCTCACTTACATACAAGTGGACAATAATTGTCTAAGGTGATGGAGTTACACATTCTTACGACCCTTAGTTATCCTCACTTACTTACAAGTGGACAATGATTGTCTAAGGTGATGGAGTTACACATTCTTACGATCCTTAGTTATCCTCACTTTCATACAAGTGGACAATGATTGTCTAAGGTGATGGAGTTACACATTCTTACGATCCTTAGTTATCCTCACTTTCATACAAGTGGACAATGATTGTCTAAGGTGATGGAGTTTCACATTCTTACGATCCTTAATTATCCTCACTTACATACAAGTGGACAATGATTGTCTAAGGTGATGGAGTTACACATTCTTACGATCCTTAGTTATCCTCACTTTCATACAAGTGGACAATGATTGTCTAAGGTGCTGGAGTTACACATTCTTACGATCCTTAGTTATACTCACTTTCATACAAGTGGACAATGATTGTCTAAGGTGATGGAGTTACACATTCTTACGATCCTTAGTTATCCTTATTTACATACAAGTGGACAATAATTGTATAAGGTGATGGAGTTACACATTCTTACGATCCTTAGTTATCCTCACTTTCATACAAGTGGACAATAATTGTCTAAGGTGATGGAGTTACACATTCTAACGATCCTTAGTTATCCTCACTTTCATACAAGTGGACAATGATTGTCTAAGGTGATGGAGTTACACATTCTTACGATCCTTAGTTATCCTCACTTACATACAAGTGGACAATAATTGTCTAAGGTGATGGAGTTACACATTCTTACGATCCTTAGTTATCCTCACTTTCATACAAGAGGACAATGATTGTCTAAGGTGATGGAGTTACACATTCTTACGATCCTTAGTTATCCTCACTTTCATACAAGTGGACAATGATTGTCTAAGGTGATGGTGTTACACATTCTTACGATCCTTAGTTATCCTCATTTACATACAAGTGGACAATAATTGTATAAGGTGATGGAGTTACACATTCTTACGATCCTTAGTTATCCTCACTTTCATACAAGTGGACAATAATTGTCTAAGGAGATGGAGTTACACATTCTTACGATCCTTAGTTATCCTCACTTACATACAAGTGCACAATGATTGTCTAAGGTGATGGAGTTACACATTCTTACGATCCTTAGTTATCCTCACTTACATACAAGTGGACAATAATTGTCTAAGGTCATGGAGTTACACATTCTTACGATCCTTAGTTATCCTCACTTACTTACAAGTGGACAATGATTGTCTAAGGTGATGGAGTTACACATTCTTACGATCCTTAGTTATCCTCACTTTCATACAAGTGGACAATGATTGTCTAAGGTGATGGAGTTACACATTCTTACGATCCTTAGTTATTCTCACTTTCATACAAGTGGACAATGATTGTCTAAGGTGATGGAGTTACACATTCTTACGATCCTTACTTATCCTCACTTACATACAAGTGGACAATGATTGTCTAAGGTGATGGAGTTACACATTCTTACGATCCTTAGTTATCCTCACTTACATACAAGTAGACAATGATAGTCTAAGGTGATGGAGTTACACATTCTTACGATCCTTAGTTATCCTCACTTTCATACAAGTGGACAATAATTGTCTAAGGTGATGGAGTTACACATTCTTACGATCCTTAGTTATCCTCACTTTCATACAAGTGGACAATAATTGTCTAAGGTGATGGAGTTACACATTCTTACGATCCTTAGTTATCCTCACTTTCATACAAGTGGACAATAATTGTCTAAGGTGATGGAGTTACACATTCTTACGATCCTTAGTTATCCTCACTTTCATACAAGTGGACAATGATTGTCTAAGGTGATGGAGTTACACATTCTTACGATCCTTAGCTATCCTCACTTACATACAAGTGGACAATGATTGTCTAAGGTGATGGAGTTACACATTCTTACGATCCTTAGTTATCCTCACTTTCATACAAGTGGACAATGATTGTCTAAGGTGCTGGAGTTACACATTCTTACGATCCTTAGTTATCCTCACTTTCATACAAGTGGACAATAATTGTCTAAGGTGCTGGATTTACACATTCTTACGATCCTTAGTTATCCTCACTTTCATACAAGAGGACAATAATTGTCTAAGGTGATGGAGTTACACATTCTTACGATCCTTAGTTATCCTCACTTTCATACAAGTGGACAATAATTGTCTAAGTTGATGGAGTTACACATTCTTACGATCCTTAGTTATCCTCACTTACATACAAGTGGACAATAATTGTCTAAGGTGATGGAGTTACACATTCTTACGATCCTTAGTTATCCTCACTTTCATACAAGTGGACAATGATTGTCTAAGGTGATGGAGTTACACATTCTTACGATCCTTAGTTATCCTCACTTTCATACAAGTGGACAATGATTGTCTAAGGTGATGGAGTTACACATTCTTACGATCTTTAGTTATCCTCACTTACATACAAGTGGACAATGATTGTCTAAGGTGATGGAGTTACACATTCTTACGATCCTTAGTTATCCTCACTTACATACAAGTGGACAATGATAGTCTAAGGTGATGGAGTTACACATTCTTACGATCCTTAGTTATCCTCACTTTCATACAAGTGGACAATAATTGTCTAAGGTGACGGAGTTACACATTCTTACGATCCTTAGTTATCCTCACTTTCATACAAGTGGACATTAATTGTCTAAGGTGATGGAGTTACACATTCTTACGATCCTTAGTTATCCTCACTTTCATACAAGTGGACAATAATTGTCTAAGGTGAAGGAGTTACACATTCTTACGATCCTTAGTTATCCCCACTTTCATACAAGTGGACAATTATTGTCTAAGGTGATGGAGTTACACATTCTTACGATCCTTAGTTATCCTCACTTTCATACAAGTGGACAATGATTGTCTAAGGTGCTGGAGTTACACATTCTTACGATCCTTAGTTATCCTCACTTTCATACAATTGGACAATAATTGTCTAAGGTGCTGGATTTACACATTCTTACGATCCTTAGTTATCCTCACTTTCATACAAGTTGACAATAATTGTCTAAGGTGATGGAGTTACACATTCTTACGATCCTTAGTTATCCTCACTTTCATACAAGTGGACAATAATTGTCTAAGGTGATGGAGCTACACATTCTTACGATCCTTAGTTATCCTCACTTTCATACAAGTGGACAATAATTGTCTAAGGTGATGGAGTTACACATTCTTACGATCCTTAGTTATCCTCACTTTCATACAAGTGGACAATAATTGTCTAAGGTGATGGAGTTACACATTCTTACGATCCTTAGTTGTCCTCACTTTCATACAAGTGGACAATGATTGTCTAAGGTGATTGAGTTAAACATTCTTACGATCCTTAATTATCCTCACTTACATACAAGTGGACAATGATTGTCTAAGGTGATGGAGTTACACATTCTTACGATCCTTAGTTATCCTCACTTTCATACAAGTGGACAATGATTGTCTAAGGTGCTGGAGTTACACATTCTTACGATCCTTAGTTATCCTCACTTTCATACAAGTGGACAATGATTGTCTAAGGTGATGGAGTTACACATTCTTACGATCCTTAGTTATCCTCACTTACATACAAGTGGACAATGATTGTCTAAAGTGATGGAGTTACACATTCTTACGATCCTTAGTTATCCTCACTTTCATACAAGTGGACAATGATTGTCTAAGGTGCTGGAGTTACACATTCTTACGATCCTTAGTTATCCCCACTTTCATACAATTGGACAATAATTGTCTAAGGTGCTGGATTTACACATTCTTACGATCCTTAGTTATCCTCACTTTCATACAAGTGGACAATAATTGTCTAAGGTGATGGAGTTACACATTCTTACGATCCTTAGTTATCCTCAATTTCATACAAGTGGACAATAATTGTCTAAGGTGATGGAGTTACACATTCTTACGATCCTTAGTTATCCTCACTTTCATACAAGTGGACAATGATTGTCTAAGGTGATGGAGTTACACATTCTTACGATCCTTAGTTATCCTCACTTACATACAAGTGGACAATGATTGTCTAAGGAGATGGAGTTACACATTCTTACGATCCTTAGTTATCCTCACTTTCATACAAGTGGACAATGATTGTCTAAGGTGATGGAGTTACACATTCTTACGATCCTGAGTTATCCTCACTTTCATACAAGTGGACAATGATTGTCTAAGGTGATGGAGTTACACATTCTTACGATCCTTAGTTATCCTCATTTACATACAAGTGGACAATAATTGTATAAGGTGATGGAGTTACACATTCTTACGATCCTTAGTTATCCTCACTTTCATACAAGTGGACAATAATTGTCTAAGGTGATGGAGTTACAGATTCTTACGATCCTTAGTTATCCTCACTTTCATACAAGTGGACACTGATTGTCTAAGGTGATGGAGTTACACATTCTTACGATCCTTAGTTATCCTTATTTACATACAAGTGGACAATAATTGTATAAGGTGATGGAGTTACACATTCTTACGATCCTTAGTTATCCTCACTTTCATACAAGTGGACAATAATTGTCTAAGGTGATGGAGTTACACATTCTAACGATCCTTAGTTATCCTCACTTTCATACAAGTGGACAATGATTGTCTAAGGTGATGGAGTTACACATTCTTACGATCCTTATTTATCCTCACTTACATACAAGTGGACAATAATTGTCTAAGGTGATGGAGTTACACATTCTTACGATCCTTAGTTATCCTCACTTACTTACAAGTGGACAATGATTGTCTAAGGTGATGGAGTTACACATTCTTACGATCCTTAGTTATCCTCACTTTCATACAAGTGGACAATGATTGTCTAAGGTGATGGAGTTACACATTCTTACGATCCTTAGTTATCCTCACTTACATACAAGTGGACAATGATTGTCTAAGGTGATGGAGTTACACATTCTTACGATCCTTAGTTATCCTCACTTACATACAAGTGGACAATGATTGTCTGAGTTGGTGGAGTTACACATTCTTACGATACTTAGTTATCCTCACTTTCATACAAGTGGACAATGATTGTCTAAGGTGGTGGAGTTACACATTCTTACGATCCTTAGTTATCCTCACTTACATACAAGTAGACAATGATAGTCTAAGGTGATGGAGTTACACATTCTTACGATCCTTAGTTATCCTCACTTTCATACAAGTGGACAATAATTGTCTAAGGTGATGGAGTTACACATTCTTACGATCCTTAGTTATCCTCACTTTCATACAAGTGGACAATAATTGTCTAAGGTGATGGAGTTACACATTCTTACGATCCTTAGTTATCCTCACTTTCATACAAGTGGACAATGATTGTCTAAGGTGATGGAGTTACACATTCTTACGATCCTTAGTTATCCTCACTTACATACAAGTGGACAATAATTGTCTAAGGTCATGGAGTTACACATTCTTACGATCCTTAGTTATCCTCACTTACTTACAAGTGGACAATGATTGTCTAAGGTGATGGAGTTACACATTCTTACGATCCTTAGTTATCCTCACTTTCATACAAGTGGACAATGATTGTCTAAGGTGATGGAGTTACACATTCTTACGATCCTTAGTTATTCTCACTTTCATACAAGTGGACAATCATTGTCTAAGGTGATGGAGTTACACATTCTTACGATCCTTACTTATCCTCACTTACATACAAGTGGACAATGATTGTCTAAGGTGATGGAGTTACACATTCTTACGATCCTTAGTTATCCTCACTTACATACAAGTGGACAATGATTGTCTAAGGTGATGGAGTTACACATTCTTACGATCCTTAGTTATCCTCACTTACATACAAGTAGACAATGATAGTCTAAGGTGATGGAGTTACACATTCTTACGATCCTTAGTTATCCTCACTTTCATACAAGTGGACAATAATTGTCTAAGGTGATGGAGTTACACATTCTTACGATCCTTAGTTATCCTCACTTTCATACAAGTGGACAATAATTGTCTAAGGTGATGGAGTTACACATTCTTACGATCCTTAGTTATCCTCACTTTCATACAAGTGGACAATAATTGTCTAAGGTGATGGAGTTACACATTCTTACGATCCTTAGTTATCCTCACTTTCATACAAGTGGACAATGATTGTCTAAGGTGATGGAGTTACACATTCTTACGATCCTTAGCTATCCTCACTTACATACAAGTGGACAATGATTGTCTAAGGTGATGGAGTTACACATTCTTACGATCCTTAGTTATCCTCACTTTCATACAAGTGGACAATGATTGTCTAAGGTGCTGGAGTTACACATTCTTACGATCCTTAGTTATCCTCACTTTCATACAAGTGGACAATAATTGTCTAAGGTGCTGGATTTACATATTCTTACGATCCTTAGTTATCCTCACTTTCATACAAGAGGACAATAATTGTCTAAGGTGATGGAGTTACACATTCTTACGATCCTTAGTTATCCTCACTTTCATACAAGTGGACAATAATTGTCTAAGTTGATGGAGTTACACATTCTTACGATCCTTAGTTATCCTCACTTACATACAAGTGGACAATAATTGTCTAAGGTGATGGAGTTACACATTCTTACGATCCTTAGTTATCCTCACTTTCATACAAGTGGACAATGATTGTCTAAGGTGATGGAGTTACACATTCTTACGATCCTTAGTTATCCTCACTTTCATACAAGTGGACAATGATTGTCTAAGGTGATGGAGTTACACATTCTTACGATCTTTAGTTATCCTCACTTACATACAAGTGGACAATGATTGTCTAAGGTGATGGAGTTACACATTCTTACGATCCTTAGTTATCCTCACTTACATACAAGTGGACAATGATAGTCTAAGGTGATGGAGTTACACATTCTTACGATCCTTAGTTATCCTCACTTTCATACAAGTGGACAATAATTGTCTAAGGTGACGGAGTTACACATTCTTACGATCCTTAGTTATCCTCACTTTCATACAAGTGGACATTAATTGTCTAAGGTGATGGAGTTACACATTCTTACGATCCTTAGTTATCCTCACTTTCATACAAGTGGACAATGATTGTCTAAGGTGATGGAGTTACACATTCTTACTATCCTTAGTTATCCTCACTTACATACAAGTGGACAATGATTGTCTAAAGTGATGGAGTTACACATTCTTACGATCCTTAGTTATCCTCATTTTCATACAAGTGGACAATGATTGTCTAAGGTGATGGAGTTACACATTCTTACGATCCTTAGTTATCCTCACTTTCATACAAGTGGACAATACTTGTCTAAGGTGCTGGATTTACACATTCTTACGATCCTTAGTTATCCTCACTTTCATACAAGTGGACAATGATTGTCTAAGGTGATGGAGTTACACATTCTTACGATCCTTAGTTATCCTCACTTACATACAAGAGGACAATGATTGTCTAAGGTGATGGAGTTACACATTCTTACGATCCTTAGTTATCCTCACTTTCATACAAGTGGACAATGATTGTCTAAGGTGATGGAGTTACACATTCTTACGATCCTTAGTTATCCTCACTTTCATACAAGTGCACAATGATTGTCTAAGGTGATGGAGTTACACATTCTTACGATCCTTAGTTATCCTCATTTACATACAAGTGGACAATAATTGTATAAGGTGATGGAGTTACACATTCTTACGATCCTTAGTTATCCTC
Source organism: Cyrtodaria siliqua (assembly GCA_037043455.1). Taxonomy (NCBI): domain Eukaryota; kingdom Metazoa; phylum Mollusca; class Bivalvia; order Adapedonta; family Hiatellidae; genus Cyrtodaria; species Cyrtodaria siliqua. Next base: position 41,121 of record JAWPHD010012848.1, read on the forward strand.
ACTTTCATACAAGTGGACAATAATTGTCTAAGGTGATGGAGTTACACATTCTTACGATCCTTAGTTATCCTCACTTTCATACAAGTGGACAATGATTGTCTAAGGTGATGGAGTTACACATTCTTACGATCCTTAGTTATCCTCACTTACATACAAGTGGACAATAATTGTCTAAGGTGATGGAGTTACACATTCTTACGATCCTTAGTTATCCTCACTTACTTACAAGTGGACAATGATTGTCTAAGGTGATGGAGTTACACATTCTTACGATCCTTAGTTATCCTCACTTTCATACAAGTGGACAATGATTGTCTAAGGTGATGGAGTTACACATTCTTATGATCCTTAGTTATCCTCACTTACATACAAGTGGACAATGATTGTCTAAGGTGATGGAGTTACACATTCTTACGATCCTTAGTTATCCTCACTTACATACAAGTGGACAATGATTGTCTGAGTTGGTGGAGTTACACATTCTTACGATCCTTAGTTATCCTCACTTTCATACAAGTGGACAATGATTGTCTAAGGTGGTGGAGTTACACATTCTTACGATCCTTAGTTATCCTCACTTACATACAAGTAGACAATGATAGTCTAAGGTGATGGAGTTACACATTCTTACGATCCTTAGTTATCCTCACTTACATACAAGTGGACAATAATTGTCTAAGGTCATGGAGTTACACATTCTTACGATCCTTAGTTATCCTCACTTACTTACAAGTGGACAATGATTGTCTAAGGTGATGGAGTTACACATTCTTACGATCCTTAGTTATCCTCACTTTCATACAAGTGGACAATGATTGTCTAAGGTGATGGAGTTACACATTCTTACGATCCTTAGTTATTCTCACTTTCATACAAGTGGACAATGATTGTCTAAGGTGATGGAGTTACACATTCTTACGATCCTTACTTATCCTCACTTACATACAAGTGGACAATGATTGTCTAAGGTGATGGAGTTGCACATTCTTACGATCCTTAGTTATCCTCACTTACATACAAGTGGACAATGATTGTCTAAGGTGATGGAGTTACACATTCTTACGATCCTTAGTTATCCTCACTTACATACAAGTAGACAATGATAGTCTAAGGTGATGGAGTTACACATTCTTACGATCCTTAGTTATCCTCACTTTCATACAAGTGGACAATAATTGTCTAAGGTGATGGAGTTACACATTCTTACGATCCTTAGTTATCCTCACTTTCATACAAGTGGACAATAATTGTCTAAGGTGATGGAGTTACACATTCTTACGATCCTTAGTTATCCTCACTTTCATACAAGTGGACAATAATTGTCTAAGGTGATGGAGTTACACATTCTTACGATCCTTAGTTATCCTCACTTTCATACAAGTGGACAATGATTGTCTAAGGTGATAGAGTTACACATTCTTACGATCCTTAGCTATCCTCACTTACATACAAGTGGACAATGATTGTCTAAGGTGATGGAGTTACACATTCTTACGATCCTTAGTTATCCTCACTTTCATACAAGTGGACAATGATTGTCTAAGGTGCTGGAGTTACACATTCTTACGATCCTTAGTTATCCTCACTTTCATACAAGTGGACAATAATTGTCTAAGGTGCTGGATTTACATATTCTTACGATCCTTAGTTATCCTCACTTTCATACAAGAGGACAATAATTGTCTAAGGTGATGGAGTTACACATTCTTACGATCCTTAGTTATCCTCACTTTCATACAAGTGGACAATAATTGTCTAAGTTGATGGAGTTACACATTCTTACGATCCTTAGTTATCCTCACTTACATACAAGTGGACAATAATTGTCTAAGGTGATGGAGTTACACATTCTTACGATCCTTAGTTATCCTCACTTTCATACAAGTGGACAATGATTGTCTAAGGTGATGGAGTTACACATTCTTACGATCCTTAGTTATCCTCACTTTCATACAAGTGGACAATGATTGTCTAAGGTGATGGAGTTACACATTCTTACGATCTTTAGTTATCCTCACTTACATACAAGTGGACAATGATTGTCTAAGGTGATGGAGTTACACATTCTTACGATCCTTAGTTATCCTCACTTACATACAAGTGGACAATGATAGTCTAAGGTGATGGAGTTACACATTCTTACGATCCTTAGTTATCCTCACTTTCATACAAGTGGACAATAATTGTCTAAGGTGACGGAGTTACACATTCTTACGATCCTTAGTTATCCTCACTTTCATACAAGTGGACATTAATTGTCTAAGGTGATGGAGTTACACATTCTTACGATCCTTAGTTATCCTCACTTTCATACAAGTGGACAATAATTGTCTAAGGTGAAGGAGTTACACATTCTTACGATCCTTAGTTATCCCCACTTTCATACAAGTGGACAATAATTGTCTAAGGTGATGGAGTTACACATTCTTACGATCCTTAGTTATCCTCACTTTCATACAAGTGGACAATGATTGTCTAAGGTGATGGAGTTACACATTCTTACTATCCTTAGTTATCCTCACTTACATACAAGTGGACAATGATTGTCTAAAGTGATGGAGTTACACATTCTTACGATCCTTAGTTATCCTCATTTTCATACAAGTGGACAATGATTGTCTAAGGTGATGGAGTTACACATTCTTACGATCCTTAGTTATCCTCACTTTCATACAAGTGGACAATACTTGTCTAAGGTGCTGGATTTACACATTCTTACGATCCTTAGTTATCCTCACTTTCATACAAGTGGACAATAATTGTCTAAGGTGATGGAGTTACACATTCTTACGATCCTTAGTTATCCTCACTATCATACAAGTGGACAATACTTTTCTAAGGTGATGGAGTTACACATTCTTACGATCCTTAGTTATCCTCACTTTCATACAAGTGGACAATGATTGTCTAAGGTGATGGAGTTACACATTCTTACGATCCTTAGTTATCCTCACTTACATACAAGAGGACAATGATTGTCTAAGGTGATGGAGTTACACATTCTTACGATCCTTAGTTATCCTCACTTTCATACAAGTGGACAATGATTGTCTAAGGTGATGGAGTTACACATTCTTACGATCCTTAGTTATCCTCACTTTCATACAAGTGCACAATGATTGTCTAAGGTGATGGAGTTACACATTCTTACGATCCTTAGTTATCCTCATTTACATACAAGTGGACAATAATTGTATAAGGTGATGGAGTTACACATTCTTACGATCCTTAGTTATCCTCACTTTCATACAAGTGGACAATAATTGTCTAAGGTGATGACACATTCTTACGATCCTTAGTTATCCTCACTTTCATACAAGTGGACAATGATTGTCTAAGGTGATGGAGTTACACATTCTTACGATCCTTAGTTATCCTCACTTACATACAAGTGGACAATAATTGTCTAAGGTGATGGAGTTACACATTCTTACGATCCTTAGTTATCCTCACTTACTTACAAGTGGACAATGATTGTCTAAGGTGATGGAGTTACACATTCTTACGATCCTTAGTTATCCTCACTTTCATACAATTGGACAATGATTGTCTAAGGTGATGGAGTTACACATTCTTATGATCCTTAGTTATCCTCACTTACATACAAGTGGACAATGATTGTCTAAGGTGATGGAGTTACACATTCTTACGATCCTTAGTTATCCTCACTTACATACAAGTGGACAATGATTGTCTGAGTTGGTGGAGTTACACATTCTTACGATCCTTAGTTATCCTCACTTTCATACAAGTGGACAATGATTGTCTAAGGTGGTGGAGTTACACATTCTTACGATCCTTAGTTATCCTCACTTACATACAAGTAGACAATGATAGTCTAAGGTGATGGAGTTACACATTCTTACGATCCTTAGTTATCCTCACTTTCATACAAGTGGACAATAATTGTCTAAGGTGATGGAGTTACACATTCTTACGATCCTTAGTTATCCTCACTTTCATACAAGTGGACAATAATTGTCTAAGGTGATGGAGTTACACATTCTTACGATCCTTAGTTATCCTCACTTTCATACAAGTGGACAATGATTGTCTAAGGTGATGGAGTTACACATTCTTACGATCCTTAGTTATCCTCACTTTCATACAAGTGGACAATAATTGTCTAAGGTGATGGAGTTACACATTCCTACGATCCTTAGTTATCCTCACTTACATACAAGTGGACAATGATTGTCTAAGGTGATGGAGTTACACATTCTTACGATCCTTAGTTATCCTCACTTTCATACAAGTGGACAATGATTGTCTAAGGTGATGGAGTTACACATTCTTACGATCCTTAGTTATCCTCACTTACATACAAGTGGACAATGATAGTCTAAGGTTATGGAGTTACATATTCTTACGATCCTTAGTTATCCTCACTTTCATACAAGTGGACAATAATTGTCTAAGGTGATGGAGCTACACATTCTTACGATCCTTAGTTATCCTCACTTTCATACAAGTGGACAATAATTGTCTAAGGTGATGGAGTTACACATTCTTACGATCCTTAGTTATCCTCACTTTCATACAAGTGGACAATAATTGTCTAAGGTGATGGAGTTACACATTCTTACGATCCTTAGTTGTCCTCACTTTCATACAAGTGGACAATGATTGTCTAAGGTGATTGAGTTACACATTCTTACGATCCTTAATTATCCTCACTTACATACAAGTGGACAATGATTGTCTAAGGTGATGGAGTTTCACATTCTTACGATCCTTAATTATCCTCACTTACATACAAGTGGACAATGATTGTCTAAGGTGATGGAGTTACACATTCTTACGATCCTTAGTTATCCTCACTTTCATACAAGTGGACAATGATTGTCTAAGGTGCTGGAGTTACACATTCTTACGATCCTTAGTTATCCTCACTTTCATACAAGTGGACAATGATTGTCTAAGGTGATGGAGTTACACATTCTTACGATCCTTAGTTATCCTCACTTACATACAAGTGGACAATGATTGTCTAAAGTGATGGAGTTACACATTCTTACGATCCTTAGTTATCCTCACTTTCATACAAGTTGACAATGATTGTCTAAGGTGCTGGAGTTACACATTCTTACGATCCTTAGTTATCCTCACTTTCATACAAGTGGACAATAATTGTCTAAGGTGCTGGATTTACACATTCTTACGATCCTTAGTTATCCTCACTTTCATACAAGTGGACAATAATTGTCTAAGGTGATGGAGTTACACATTCTTACGATCCTTAGTTATCCTCAATTTCATACAAGTGGACAATAATTGTCTAAGGTGATGGAGTTACACATTCTTACGATCCTTAGTTATCCTCATTTACATACAAGTGGACAATAATTGTATAAGGTGATGGAGTTACACATTCTTACGATCCTTAGTTATCCTCACTTTCATACAAGTGGACAATAATTGTCTAAGGTGATGGAGTTACACATTCTTACGATCCTGAGTTATCCTCACTTTCATACAAATGGACAATGATTGTCTAAGGTGATGGAGTTACACATTCTTACGATCCTTAGTTATCCTCACTTACATACAAGTGGACAATACTTGTCTAAGGTGATGGAGTTACACATTCTTACGATCCTTAGTTATCCTCACTTACTTACAAGTGGACAATGATTGTCTAAGGTGATGGAGTTACACATTCTTACGATCCTTAGTTATCCTCACTTTCATACAAGTGGACAATAATTGTCTAAGGTGATGGAGTTACACATTCTTACGATCCTTAGTTATCCTCACTTACATACAAGTGGACAATGATTGTCTAAGGTGATGGAGTTACACATTCTTACGATCCTTACTTATCCTCACTTACATACAAGTGGACAATGATTGTCTGAGTTGGTGGAGTTACACATTCTTACGATCCTTAGTTATCCTCAATTTCATACAAGTGGACAATGATTGTCTAAGGTGGTGGAGTTACACATTCTTACGATCCTTAGTTATCCTCACTTACATACAAGTAGACAATGATAGTCTAAGGTGATGGAGTTACACATTCTTACGATCCTTAGTTATCCTCACTTTCATACAAGTGGACAATAATTGTCTAAGGTGATGGAGTTACACATTCTTACGATCCTTAGTTGTCCTCACTTTCATACAAGTGGACAATGATTGTCTAAGGTGATTGAGTTAAACATTCTTACGATCCTTAATTATCCTCACTTACATACAAGTGGACAATGATTGTCTAAGGTGATGGAGTTTCACATTCTTACGATCCTTAATTATCCTCACTTACATACAAGTGGACAATGATTGTCTAAGGTGATGGAGTTACACATTCTTACGATCCTTAGTTATCCTCACTTTCATACAAGTGGACAATGATTGTCTAAGGTGCTGGAGTTACACATTCTTACGATCCTTAGTTATCCTCACTTTCATACAAGTGGACAATGATTGTCTAAGGTGATGGAGTTACACATTCTTACGATCCTTAGTTATCCTCACTTACATACAAGTGGACAATGATTGTCTAAAGTGATGGAGTTACACATTCTTACGATCCTTAGTTATCCTCACTTTCATACAAGTGGACAATGATTGTCTAAGGTGCTGGAGTTACACATTCTTACGATCCTTAGTTATCCTCACTTTCAAACAATTGGACAATAATTGTCTAAGGTGCTGGATTTACACATTCTTACGATCCTTAGTTATCCTCACTTTCATACAAGTGGACAATAATTGTCTAAGGTGATGGAGTTACACATTCTTACGATCCTTAGTTATCCTCAATTTCATACAAGTGGACAATAATTGTCTAAGGTGATGGAGTTACACATTCTTACGATCCTTAGTTATCCTCACTTTCATACAAGTGGACAATGATTGTCTAAGGTGATGGAGTTACACATTCTTACGATCCTTAGTTATCCTCACTTACATACAAGTGGACAATGATTGTCTAAGGAGATGGAGTTACACATTCTTACGATCCTTAGTTATCCTCACTTTCATACAAGTGGACAATGATTGTCTAAGGTGATGGAGTTACACATTCTTACGATCCTTAGTTATCCTCACTTTCATACAAGTGGACAATGATTGTCTAAGGTGATGGAGTTACACATTCTTACGATCCTTGGTTATCCTCATTTACATACAAGTGGACAATAATTGTATAAGGTGATGGAGTTACACATTCTTACGATCCTTAGTTATCCTCACTTTCATACAAGTGGACAATAATTGTCTAAGGTGATGGAGTTACACATTCTTACGATCCTTAGTTATCCTCACTTTCATACAAGTGGACACTGATTGTCTAAGGTGATGGAGTTACACATTCTTACGATCCTTAGTTATCCTCACTTACATACAAGTGGACAATAATTGTCTAAGGTGATGGAGTTACACATTCTTACGATCCTTAGTTATCCTCACTTACTTACAAGTGGACAATGATAGTCTAAGGTGATGGAGTTACACATTCTTACGATCCTTAGTTATCCTCACTTTCATACAAGTGGACAATGATTGTCTAAGGTGATGGAGTTACACATTCTTACGATCCTTAGTTTTCCTCACTTTCATACAAGTGGACAATGATTGTCTAAGGTGATGGAGTTTCACATTCTTACGATCCTTAATTATCCTCACTTACATACAAGTGGACAATGATTGTCTAAGGTGATGGAGTTACACATTCTTACGATCCTTAGTTATCCTCACTTTCATACAAGTGGACAATGATTGTCTAAGGTGCTGGAGTTACACATTCTTACGATCCTTAGTTATCCTCACTTTCATACAAGTGGACAATGATTGTCTAAGGTGATGGAGTTACACATTCTTACGATCCTTAGTTATCCTCATTTACATACAAGTGGACAATAATTGTATAAGGTGATTGAGTTACACATTCTTACGATCCTTAGTTATCCTCACTTTCATACAAGTGGACAATAATTGTCTAAGGTGATGGAGTTACACATTCTTACGATCCTTAGTTATCCTCACTTTCATACAAGTGGACAATGATTGTCTAAGGTGATGGAGTTACACATTCTTACGATCCTTAGTTATCCTCACTTACATACAAGTGGACAATAATTGTCTAAGGTGATGGAGTTACACATTCTTACGATCCTTAGTTATCCTCACTTACTTACAAGTGGACAATGATTGTCTAAGGTGATGGAGTTACACATTCTTACGATCCTTAGTTATCCTCACTTTCATACAAGTGGACAATGATTGTCTAAGGTGATGGAGTTACACATTCTTACGATCCTTAGTTATCCTCACTTACATACAAGTGGACAATGATTGTCTAAGGTGATGGAGTTACACATTCTTACGATCCTTAGTTATCCTCACTTACATACAAGTGGACAATGATTGTCTGAGTTGGTGGAGTTACACATTCTTACGATACTTAGTTATCCTCACTTTCATACAAGTGGACAATGATTGTCTAAGGTGGTGGAGTTACACATTCTTACGATCCTTAGTTATCCTCACTTACATACAAGTAGACAATGATAGTCTAAGGTGATGGAGTTACACATTCTTACGATCCTTAGTTATCCTCACTTTCATACAAGTGGACAATAATTGTCTAAGGTGATGGAGTTACACATTCTTACGATCCTTAGTTATCCTCACTTTCATACAAGTGGACAATAATTGTCTAAGGTGATGGAGTTACACATTCTTACGATCCTTAGTTATCCTCACTTTCATACAAGTGGACAATGATTGTCTAAGGTGATGGAGTTACACATTCTTACGATCCTTAGTTATCCTCACTTACATACAAGTGGACAATAATTGTCTAAGGTGATGGAGTTACACATTCCTACGATCCTTAGTTATCCTCACTTACATACAAGTGGACAATGATTGTCTAAGGTGATGGAGTTACACATTCTTACGATCCTTAGTTATCCTCACTTTCATACAAGTGGACAATGATTGTCTAAGGTGATGGAGTTACACATTCTTACGATCCTTAGTTATCCTCACTTTCATACAAGTGGACAATAATTGTCTAAGGTGATGGAGTTACACATTCTTACGATCCTTAGTTGTCCTCACTTTCATACAAGTGAACAATGATTGTCTAAGGTGATTGAGTTAAACATTCTTACGATCCTTAATTATCCTCACTTACATACAAGTGGACAATGATTGTCTAAGGTGATGGAGTTTCATATTCTTACGATCCTTAATTATCCTCACTTACATACAAGTGGACAATGATTGTCTAAGGTGATGGAGTTACACATTCTTACGATCCTTAGTTATCCTCACTTTCATACAAGTGGACAATGATTGTCTAAGGTGCTGGAGTTACACATTCTTACGATCCTTAGTTATCCTCACTTTCATACAAGTGGACAATGATTGTCTAAGGTGATGGAGTTACACATTCTTACGATCCTTAGTTATCCTCACTTACATACAAGTGGACAATGATTGTCTAAAGTGATGGAGTTACACATTCTTACGATCCTTAGTTATCCTCACTTTCATACAAGTGGACAATGATTGTCTAAGGTGCTGGAGTTACACATTCTTACGATCCTTAGTTATCCTCACTTTCATACAAGTGGACAATAATTGTCTAAGGTGCTGGATTTACACATTCTTACGATCCTTAGTTATCCTCACTTTCATACAAGTGGACAATAATTGTCTAAGGTGATGGAGTTACACATTCTTACGATCCTTAGTTATCCTCAATTTCATACAAGTGGACAATAATTGTCTAAGGTGATGGAGTTACACATTCTTACGATCCTTAGTTATCCTCATTTACATACAAGTGGACAATAATTGTATAAGGTGATGGAGTTACACATTCTTACGATCCTTAGTTATCCTCACTTTCATACAAGTGGACAATAATTGTCTAAGGTGATGGAGTTACACATTCTTACGATTCTTAGTTATCCTCACTTTCATACAAGTGGACAATGATTGTCTAAGGTGATGGAGTTACACATTCTTACGATCCTTAGTTATCCTCACTTACATACAAGTGGACAATACTTGTCTAAGGTGATGGAGTTACACATTCTTACGATCCTTAGTTATCCTCACTTACTTACAAGTGGACAATGATTGTCTAAGGTGATGGAGTTACACATTCTTACGATCCTTAGTTATCCTCACTTTCATACAAGTGGACAATGATTGTCTAAGGTGATGGAGTTACACATTCTTACGATCCTTAGTTATCCTCACTTACATACAAGTGGACAATGATTGTCTAAGGTGATGGAGTTACACATTCTTACGATCCTTAGTTATCCTCACTTACATACAAGTGGACAATGATTGTCTGAGTTGGTGGAGTTACACATTCTTACGATCCTTAGTTATCCTCACTTTCATACAAGTGGACAATGATTGTCTAAGGTGGTGGAGTTACACATTCTTACGATCCTTAGTTATCCTCACTTACATACAAGTAGACAATGATAGTCTAAGGTGATGGAGTTACACATTCTTACGATCCTTAGTTATCCTCACTTTCATACAAGAGGACAATAATTGTCTAAGGTGATGGAGTTACACATTCTTACGATCCTTAGTTATCCTTACTTTCATACAAGTGGACAATAATTGTCTAAGGTGATGGAGTTACACATTCTTACGATCCTTACTATCCTCACTTTCATACAAGTGGACAATGATTGTCTAAGGTGATGGAGTTACACATTCTTACGATCCTTAGTTATCCTCACTTACATACAAGTGGACAATAATTGTCTAAGGTGATGGAGTTACACATTCCTACGATCCTTAGTTATCCTCACTTACATACAAGTGGACAATGATTGTCTAAGGTGATGGAGTTACACATTCTTACGATCCTTATTTATCCTCACTTTCATACAAGTGGACAATGATTGTCTAAGGTGATGGAGTTACACATTCTTACGATCCTTAGTTATCCTCACTTACATACAAGTGGACAATGATAGTCTAAGGTGATGGAGTTACACATTCTTACGATCCTTAGTTATCCTCACTTTCATACAAGTGGACAATAATTGTCTAAGGTGATGGAGCTACACATTCTTACGATCCTTAGTTATCCTCACTTTCATACAAGTGGACAATAATTGTCTAAGGTGATGGAGTTACACATTCTTACGATCCTTAGTTATCCTCACTTTCATACAAGTGGACAATAATTGTCTAAGGTGATGGAGTTACACATTCTTACGATCCTTAGTTGTCCTCACTTTCATACAAGTGGACAATGATTGTCTAAGGTGATTGAGTTACACATTCTTACGATCCTTAATTATCCTCACTTACATACAAGTGGACAATGATTGTCTAAGGTGATGGAGTTTCACATTCTTACGATCCTTAATTATCCTCACTTACATACAAGTGGACAATGATTGTCTAAGGTGATGGAGTTACACATTCTTACGATCCTTAGTTATCCTCACTTTCATACAAGTGGACAATGATTGTCTAAGGTGCTGGAGTTACACATTCTTACGATCCTTAGTTATCCTCACTTTCATACAAGTGGACAATGATTGTCTAAGGTGATGGAGTTACACATTCTTACGATCCTTAGTTATCCTCACTTACATACAAGTGGACAATGATTGTCTAAAGTGATGGAGTTACACATTCTTACGATCCTTAGTTATCCTCACTTTCATACAAGTGGACAATGATTGTCTAAGGTGCTGGAGTTACACATTCTTACGATCCTTAGTTATCCTCACTTTCATACAATTGGACAATAATTGTCTAAGGTGCTGGATTTACACATTCTTACGATCCTTAGTTATCCTCACTTTCATACAAGTGGACAATAATTGTCTAAGGTGATGGAGTTACACATTCTTACGATCCTTAGTTATCCTCAATTTCATACAAGTGGACAATAATTGTCTAAGGTGATGGAGTTACACATTCTTACGATCCTTAGTTATCCTCACTTTCATACAAGTGGACAATGATTGTCTAAGGTGATGGAGTTACACATTCTTACGATCCTTAGTTATCCTCACTTTCATACAAGTGGACAATAATTGTCTTAGGTGATGGAGTTACACATTCTTACGATCCTTAGTTATCCTCAATTTCATACAAGTGGACAATAATTGTCTAAGGTGATGGAGTTACACATTCTTACGATCCTTAGTTATCCTCACTTTCATACAAGTGGACAATGATTGTCTAAGGTGATGGAGTTACACATTCTTACGATCCTTAGTTATCCTCACTTACATACAAGTGGACAATGATTGTCTAAGGAGATGGAGTTACACATTCTTACGATCCTTAGTTATCCTCACTTTCATACAAGTGGACAATGATTGTCTAAGGTGATGGAGTTACACATTCTTACGATCCTTAGTTATCCTCACTTTCATACAAGTGGACAATGATTGTCTAAGGTGATGGAGTTACACATTCTTACGATCCTTAGTTATCCTCATTTACATACAAGTGGACAATAATTGTATAAGGTGATGGAGTTACACATTCTTACGATCCTTAGTTATCCTTACTTTCATACAAGTGGACAATGATTGTCTAAGGTGATGGAGTTACACATTCTTACGATCCTTAGTTATCCTCACTTTCATACAAGTGGACAATGATTGTCTAAGGTGATGGAGTTACACATTCTTACGATCCTTAGTTATCCTCACTTACATACAAGTGGACAATGATTGTCTAAGGTGATGGAGTTACACATTCTTACGATCCTTAGTTATCCTCACTTTCATACAAGTGGACAATGATTGTCTAAGGTGATGGAGTTACACATTCTTACGATCCTTAGTTATCCTCACTTTCATACAAGTGGACAATGATTGTCTAAGGTGATGGAGTTACACATTCTTACGATCCTTAGTTATCCTGACTTTCATACAAGTGGACAATGATTGTCTAAGGTGATGGAGTTACACATTCTTACGATCCTTAATTATCCTCACTTACATACAAGTGGACAATGATAGTCTAAGGTGATGGAGTTACACATTCTTACGATCCTTAGTTACCCTCACTTTCATACAAGTGGACAATAATTGTCTAAGGTGATGGAGTTACACATTCTTACGATCCTTAGTTATCCTCACTTTCATACAAGTGGACAATAATTATCTAAGGTGATGGAGTTACACATTCTTACGATCCTTAGTTATCCTCACTTTCATACAAGTGGACAATAATTGTCTAAGGTGATGGAGTTACACATTCTTACGATCCTTAGTTATCCTCACTTTCATACAAGTGGACAATAATTGTCTAAGTTGATGGAGTTACACATTCTTACGATCCTTAGTTATCCTCACTTTCATACAAGTGGACAATGATTGTCTAAGGTGATGGAGTTACACATTCTTACGATCCTTAGTTATCCTCACTTACTTACAAGTGGACAATGATTGTCTAAGGTGATGGAGTTACACATTCTTACGATCCTTAGTTATCCTCACTTTCATACAAGTGGACAATGATTGTCTAAGGTGCTGGAGTTACACATTCTTACGATCCTTAGTTATCCTCACTTTCATACAAGTGGACAATAATTGTCTAAGGTGCTGGATTTACACATTCTTACGATCCTTAGTTATCCTCGCTTTCATACAAGTGGACAATGATTGTCTAAGGTGATGGTATTACACATTCTTACGATCCTTAGTTATCCTCACTTTCATACAAGTGGACAATAATTGTCTAAGGTGCTGGAGTTACACATTCTTACGATCCTTAGTTATCCTCACTTTCATACAAGTGGACAATAATTGTCTAAGGTGATGGAGTTACACATTCTTACGATCCTTAGTTATCCTCACTTTCATACAAGTGGACAATGATTGTCTAAGGTGATGGAGTTACACATTCTTACGATCCTTAGTTATCCTCACTTACATACAAGTGGACAATGATTGTCTAAGGTGATGGAGTTACACATTCTAACGATCCTTAGTTATCCTCACTTTCATATAAGCGGACAATGATTGTCTAAGGTGATGGAGTTACACATTCTTACGATCCTTAGTTATCCTCACTTTCATACAAGCGGACAATGATTGTCTAAGGTGATGGAGTTACACATTCTTACGATCCTTAGTTATCCTCACTTACATACAAGCGGACAATAATTGTCTAAGGTGATGGAGTTACACATTCTTACGATCCTTAGTTATCCTCACTTTTATACAAGTGGACAATAATTGTCTAAGGTGATGGAGTTACACATTCTTACGATCCTTAGTTATCCTCTCTTACATACAAGTGGACAATGATTGTCTAAGGTGATGGAGTTACACATTCTTACGATCCTTAGTTATCCTCACTTACATACAAGTGGACAATAATTGTCTAAGGTGATGGAGTTACACATTCTTACGATCCTTAGTTATCCTCATTTACTTACAAGTGGACAATGATTGTCTAAGGTGATGGAGTTACACATTCTTACGATCCTTAGTTATCCTCACTTTCATACAAGTGGACAATAATTGTCTAAGGTGATGGAGTTACACATTCTTACGATCCTTACTTATCCTCACTTACATACAAGTGGACAATGATTGTCTAAGGTGATAGGGTTACACATTCTTACGATCCTTAGTTATCCTCACTTACATACAAGTGGACAATGATTGTCTAAGGTGATGGAGTTACACATTCTTACGATCCTTAGTTATCCTCACTTACATACAAGTGGACAATGATTGTCTAAGGTGATGGAGTTACACAATCTTACGATCCTTAGTTATCCTCCCTTACATACAAGTGGACAATGATTGTCTAAGGCGATGTACACATTCTTACGATCCTTAGTTAGCCTCACTTTTATACACTATTTAAGCAATGATACGACATTTTCCAATAGAGGATATAACCCAATGATTTTCATTTGCTTTGCAATACACTGCATGTTTAATGGATAACCCATTTATAGTTCGCCATTACACTTACCTCTTTGATTGCGGGAATACAGGACATATTGGAGACATATCGGAAACTTATATGACGTCTATCTAATTCCTGAAAAGAACGGCAACCTTGACACCTCTCGGTATCTGGGTGACATATTGAACATTGACCTCCCTTTCTTTCCAACTATGGTTAATAATATTTATCCTAACGAACTTCAGCTTAACAAAGCTAATATATCTGATAATAACGCTTCTTTTCTTGATTTAGATCTCTCGATTGAAAATGGTGAAATAATTAGCAAAATCTATGACAAGAGAGATGATTTTAATTTTGACATTGTTAAATATCCCCACTTGGATGGGGGTGTTCCCCGAGCAACTTCTTATGGGGTGTATGTGTCTCAACTTATTCGTTTTTCAAGAGCTTGTACTCGAGTTGAGGACTTTAATATTCGTTATCTTTGTATAAATAAAAAGCTACTCAATCAGGGTTACCGTTACCATAAACTTCTTTAAACCTTTGCAAAAGTGTATTATCGTAACCCTGATCTTCTTTCCAAATATAAAAGTAATTTAAGGACTCTTCTGCGACAAGGACTATCACAACCTGACGTCTATGGTGATGTGATTTATAAACTTCGTCAGATTCTTGCAATTGGTCATGATCACTTTCATACTATCTGTGTTAAACTTATTAAAACGTTTATCAAAATATGTTATGACCCTATCATATTGCAACGTACTGCATGCTTGGTGGTGGACCCATTTACAGTTCGCCACTATGCTGCGTTCCTCTTTAATTGTACGATGACCGGACAGGCTGTGGACCCTATGATGACGCCTACCTAAAGCCCATTGGGAGGGTGGCGTTTGATGTTTGTCTTTCTTGTCGTGCCCTTAATGGTTTATTCTCTTGTTGCTCTAGCTTCTGCCAAATCATTGAGTACCTTCATTGTGGCTTTCTAGGCTATTGTTTTTTTGTATTATATTTACACGAGCATATTTGTGTTTTACTTATATTGCCTATTGATGCTGCCTTTTGGTTAGAGATTAAATCATGGCGGTGATTTCTTTATTTACACTGTCCTGTTTTAATGGGATGACAGTAGGGTAAGTGTGAGGTTTGGTGCACCCTAGAACCGGTTTAAACCCCCAGTGGCCTACTTTGCCACTGACCGTTCCAAGGCTTTTGTGTTTGTGATGTCGTTTGCATTTATTATTACTTTTGCATTCTTTTTTGTCTGCGAGTTTGTTTCTGTGTTTTGTGGTTGACAGTCCTCCTTGAATTCTACTTTCCCTGTCCGATCTTTTTATATTTATTGGATACTTATAAATTCATGCCCTTAATGGTTCATTATTCTGTACGGCGGTAGGTATACAATACTGGTTTTACCCAGGAAAAATGAAATGAACTGCCTCTACCACAACAAAATCGACCGTATATATGGCCTAACATGCGCTGAAATGACGTAAAATGTCATGCAAACAAACAAACAAACAACATTATTATATTGCCTCTCTTGCTGTTGAAATGTCATTGAGCACATTATTTGGTGCTTTTAAGTTTATATATTATGTGTTTTTATATTTATATAATGCGTGATAATATCCATGTTATACTTATTTCGTCTAGTAATGCTGCCAAGTTTGTTAGAGGAAAGTCTGGAGTGTAGTCTTTTATTTACACTGTCCAGTGTATAAGGTCGACAACTGGATATGAGTGCGGATGCATATCCTAAAAATGTTTTAAATCCCATCGACCCCTATTGCCAAGGTCCGTTCTAAGGCTGTATCCATAGTACGAACATTTTCTTGCGTGAGATGTCTATACTTAACCCTCGAGGCTGGGCGAGGTAGGACGAGGCGGCAGGGCCATGTGTATTGCATTAGCTAGAAAACATGATTATCCATGGAAATGCGATGCTTCATTCTAAATGAATTCCAATGATTCAACTGTTTCTGTTGATTTCTTTAAACAAACATAGACATAGTGGGAACAATTGTTTTACGTCCGGACTTCTTTTAATCCTACTTTATAATACTATTTTGTATAGCTTTAGTCCTCATTGTCATTTAACAAATGCACGGGTCAATCAAAGCAGCGTACTTTGTATGAAGGATGGACTATTTGATGAGCAATTGACTTCACTACGTAAACATCATGAAGACCCTCATCTAACACTGGATGGGTCACCAATACCAGTAGTGGATGAGACAAAATTCCTTGGTCTTATTTTCGACCGTAAATTATCGTTTATACCACAGCTTAAATACTTGAAGGCAAGTGCCTTAAAAGCTCTTAATTGACTTAAAGTTGTTGCAAACACTAATTGGGGGAGCGGATCGTAAAGTACTTTTACAACTTTATAGATCTCTTATCAGATCCAAGCTGGACTACGACTCAGTAGTATATGGGTCGACTCGCAAGTCATACTTGCAGATGCTCGATCCTATACATAATCAAGGATTACGGCTCGCTTTAGGTGCCTTTCTTACATCACCAGCTGAAAGTCTATATGTTGAAACTAATGAACCATCACTATCTCATAGACGGAACAAATTAGTCCTTCAATATGCCATTAAATTACAATCTAACCCTTCAAACCCAACTTTCGATACTGTTTATGAACCTCTTTTTGGTCGAAAACCGAAGGCCATCGACCATTTGGTCTTCGTATTTAACTAAAATTAAGAGACACTGAAATCGACCTAAATTTGATTGCCAAGTACAAAGTACCACAAATTCCACCGTGGATCAACAATTATTTTTGATCTTTGTAATAGTAACAAATCCAGTACAGACCCTACTGTCTTTCAAAGAAAATTTAATGAAATTATATCGAAATACAGTAACTTTCAACATATATACACATATGGTTCTAAAGATGGAGATAAGGTAGCTGCAGCAGCTGTTGTTCACAGACACAGCATAAAGAGCCGACTGCCTGACAACGCCTCTATCTTTTCAGCTGAACTTAAGGCAACTGAACTTAAACTATATTCAGGAATCTGATAATGACCATTTTGTAATCTTTTCTGATTTCCTTTCATCTGTTCAAGCCCTGAGTAATATGAAACATGATAACCCAGTTGTTATAAAAGTACAATTCTCTTATAGTTGATAATGTTATTATTTTCTGCTATCTTCCAAGCCATGTAGGAAAACGTGGTAATGATAGAGCTGATAGTGCTGCTAAAGCAGCATTAAATTTACATATATCTAATGCCAAATTACCTTATACCGGTTTTAAAAGTTGTATTGACACATATATTCGTAACGCTTGGCAAGCCGCTTGGGATTTATCAGTTAACAATAAACTCCATTCAATTAAACCGTTACTCGGAGAATGGAGTTCTTCCAGAAGACCCATTCGTCGAGAAGAAGTTGTCCTAGCCCGGTGCAGGATAGGGCATACACGTTATACGCATTCATATTTATGACAAGGTGAGCAATTACCAGAATGTATATCTTGTTGGAATGTGTAGACTTTGATCCTATGCGTCAAAGAGTTATTTGAAACTATAGATTTTAGTCTTGTTTTATATTTCCTTAATCAAATCAGACTATATAAATCATTATAATATGTTTTTATATATATTTACTTATTTTTATACCCGTTGATGGGCATTTGTTGATTTACATATATAGTTTATATTACTACCAATATCATCCCTTATTTGTCAATAGTTTTATCTTTATATATTTACATTAATTTTTAATTACTACTTCATTTCTTCATCTGTAATCAGTTTTTGCGCACAATATGACCTATTTCTGTGTCGACGTGCTTTAAAACACCATTCATTCATTCATTCATTCATTCATTCATTCATTCATTCATTCATTCACTCATTCATTCATTCATTCATTCATTCATTCATTCATTGACGTATTGTGTAATATACTAAACACAATTCCATGTACCGATAGATTGGGGTTACAACCAGCCTCAGATATTACCCAAATACAAGTATGGGATACCATATAAGACTTACTGGTTCTTTGAGATCATCAAACCCAATCTGTGTGTGGCTTTAAAGTAGAATACCGCTTAAGCCGGTGCTCGGCGGCGTGAGAGATGTTGCACCTTATAAATACTTCTCATGAACAGATTCAATCAACCCGAATCTGCTATTTTTCTCTCTTGTTTGTATTTGTTGTTTCCAAGGGACCCCATTTTGAGTAGTTATTGCTATGATTTACACTCGGTGACCTTGAGATATAGAAATCGAACTGGAAAAATAGCATTCAAGGACGACAGTCAACCACAAATACACACAGAAACAAAGAACAACTTTACAGATGAATAACAGGCCAAAAAAGACATCACAAACACAAATAGGTTGACAATAGGGCCACCGCCTTGGAACGGTCAGTGGCAAAATGACCACTGGGGTTTAAACCAGGTTCTAGGGTGCACCAAACCTCACACTTACCCTACTGTCATCCCAATAAACCGGGAAAAGGTACTTAAAGAAATCCTCGCCATGAGCTATTCTCTAACCAACAAGACAGCATTAATAGGCAATAATAGTATATATAAACTGAAAGGAAAAAGAAATGGGACACTGGACTTTCGGCTATATATTGTATGTACAATATGCTGCTGTTTATCGAATGGTACATGGCTACGTAAGATTCTTCCTTTCGGAAAAAAAGACTAAAACAACACGTAACACAGCAAATAATATTCCTGCAAAGTTTCATTATTGACAGCGTACGCGTTTGGCACAAAGTTAGGATGCAAAATTTTGCAAGCTCTTTACGTTAACTGCAGTACTGAACTGGCTCGATTTTTTAAAGAATAACTTTCATGAATTTCTTGTTACAACGTGTACTGTGATTAAAACGTTTACACAGTTGTGTCCTTTCTCTAACTAACTGCAATAACATTTTTTTTTACAAAACATCTTGGGATTTCCTTAAGAATATATATGGAATTAAGTGTGCAGTATATACAACATATAGGGGAAATTCCCGTGTCCCGTTTCTTTTTCATTTCAGTATATATATCAAGGATCTTACGAAGTTTGTAAATCTAGTCACCATAGAAGTCAGGTTGTGATAGTCCTTGTCGCAGAAGAGTTCTTAAATTACATTTATATTGAAAAGACGATCAGGGTTACGATAATAAAATGTTACAAAGGTTTTACGAAGTTTATGGTAAATTGAAAATCAGAGAGCAAAAGTGTGTCATTTTCTACTGCTTATGAATGTGAATGGATGTTTGTCATTTGATTTTGACAGTACGTATAATTACCATTTTCAACTACATTCTATTGTTAACGTTTCAGGGTCTCTAAACCAAAATCTTTAAGAGAACTGTTAGTGAGGAAGTGTCGATTCTTACGTTACGGGTGGCGGGGGTGTACTGGTTCTACCCAGGAAAAGTGGGTGGTCTGCCTCCACCAGAAACAAATTGACCGTCATATATAACCTGTGTTGAAAATGACGTAAAACACCATAAAAACAAACAAACAAACAAACAAAAGCGTCATATCATGTCATTTATTTTATAAATACAATGATTATATATGTTGAAGTACGCACAATTTAAAACATGTCATGGCAGGCGAGGCTTATGTACACGAACGATATGCAAACAGGCACATAAACACGCATGAACGCACACAAACCCACCCACAATAAGGAAAATAAGTAATTTGTTGTTTTTATTTCAATTAAAAACGTTTAAGGCAATAAACTTCAGTACGTTGAAGTAGAACGGCGAAAACTTTTAATGTTTAAGAAAATTATGATATTATAAACGTTTGATAGCAGCTGCAGCATTGCAGCATTGTCTTCATTGCCTTCATTGTCTTCAGCTTCAGGTTATATTAAACGCAATATATTATGTCTGGAAGATTTTAATTTTGCAAAAAAATGCGTTAAGTTTAGGTTTATATAATGTTATAATATGTAGTTTGGAAACTGCAAGGCTGTGAAAAGGCTAACGCTATATATATAATGCAATATATGCTATCCGAAAGCTGTAATTCTATTTGTCACCACGCAAAAGTTATATATAATACAAGTAGTATGGTGTTTGGAACAGCAACAATATTTTAGCTTTAAGCGTTATATGATATGATATGATATATGATATGATAGGATATGAATTATGATATGATAGGATATGAATTATGAATTATAGTTGTAGATGTCCTGATATGATATGATATGATATGATATGATATGATATGATATGATATGATATGATATGATATGATATGTAATATATGATATGATATGATATGAATTATGAATTATAGTTGTAGATGTTCTGAATATATATGATATGATAATATATGATATGATATGATATGATATAATATGATATGAATTATGAATTATAGTTGTACATGTCATGATATGATATGAATTATTAATTATAGTTGTAGATGTTCCAATGCATATAGAAATAACTGATTTAATTTAAATATATTTACTCTCGGAGAACAGTTTGATAGTTGTCTAGAAAGAGGACTATGTATGTACACATGTGCATCGATCGCACCTTGTACAGTGTGTATTCACTACTTGAGTACATTTAACCTCACACAATGAGGTTAACACCTAGTCAATATTACAAGCAAATATACACTTCATTTTTATATTTGCCGTAAAGCTGTGACAGTGTCATCACATTAAGGCAGACTATTCCTTCTGTTTCCGGCATTTTGTTTTGGAAAACAACGACTGTGGCAATCAATTATCAAAGATTTTGGAGAACAACGATTGAGGTTATACCAATCAATGTTTGAAAATAATCAAAAATTAGAATAACCCTTTTTTAATGACACACATGTCAACTGGATGCTGTATTACTGTAGCAATAAACACGGGTAAGATAAGTTTGCCGTCATTTATCTAAATAAATACAATCTTATATTATCTCATTTAACCTTATCTCTTCTTGCATACCGGATAAAGTTATCCGCGTTTTACATGGTTGGTGGATAGCCTGGTCTTACACATGGGGGAAGATAAAAGTCGAGCGCTGATATCAACAATGACAGTTGCATGGCGTCGTTGAGTAAATAAACATGCAAAACTTTAGTAGTTGGCGACGTCAATGAGCAGAATGTAAATGATATGCAAAAATGGTTCAGATAGAAAATTCCGGCTCCTCCTACTGGCTGTATCGCCAGTCAGGATCCCAGATTATGCTATGGTGAGATAACTGTTTTAATCGGAACCTCGAAACAGCCTCGGTTCCGATAAAAACAATTATAGCTCGTGTTGGAATTCCCTATTTTTACCGGTTTCCCATGAAAGGTTCTTATATTCTTGCATAACGGATAGGGTTATCCGCGTTTTACATGGATGATGGGAAACCTGGTCTTACATATGAGAGAAGATAAAAGTCACGCGCATCAACAATGACGCCAATAACCTAAGCAATTGTGTATATCGACGATTGGGTATGTTCAAAATCTTGACTTTCTGTTAGCCGAAAGGCAACGGCACAGAAAATAGTGCACTTGCTGCATAAACAATATGCAATTGCGTTGCATTTTTGTTATTTACAGTTGGTTTTATTACTGCTTACATGCAACTAAACTATAAATGGAGCAATCGGCTCTGCAAAATGTTAAAGATAACTTTGATTCGTTCTGATGGGAATTTGACGCGGGTCACGCTAGTATGACGTGACCAATATGGTGACCATACATTCGAGTAATGCTGCTAAGTAGTGTACGAGATGTTGCGAATGTTTCACAACATGTGTGAAAAAGCATGCACAACGTAAGCCACGGTCACCCGGCCCGCTTCTGATTTCTTCGTTACGCTATGCTACACGGATCCAGAACCAGGGCCTGGGGAAAATAGGACGTTTAAATTCGCCCTCTCGTTTTGGGCGATTTTGGTGAGATTTTTAGAGATTCAACGAGACTTTCAAAATACATATTTTTAACTTATGAGAAGCAGCAAGTGACGTTAAACAGTTTAACTGCTGCATCAACAATTGACGTTGTACTTGTTTTTACAACATGACTTTATGAGCGTGAAAAAAACGCGCGAATAAATTGTGTTAATCGCTAGTGGGCGCTTTAATTGGCCTAATCAGTCAAGACCGATATCTGCAAGTAAGACATATGCATGATACGGTCTGGCTGGCCGAGACTAGCACAACGTTAGTAATTGGAGACAAAATGTAAAGATATGTAAGACAAATGGATATCCGTTTCAGATAGAGAATTGCAACCCTCGGTGTCACTGTTTTAATCGGCAGAGCCTCGGTTCCGATAGAAACAGTTATACCTCGTGTCTTTATCGGAATTGCCGCTTTCATTACGTCAAAGTTTTATTTCATACCACTCAGGACGATGTTGTTTCCATGCTAGGGTAAACGAAAAGCGAAAGAACCGTCCAACGATCTACTGAATCCCTTAATTATACAAACAACATAATAACGACCGTTTGTTTTCTCATTCTAGTGCCTGTACCACTACAAACATCGCCAAACTGTTAACTTCTTGTCTTTCTATTGTTAAAGAGCACGTCAAATGATATTGTGGTGGAGAGCTGTGGTCTAGTGGTAGAGCGTTGAACCCATCCATTGCCATATGCGTTGTGTCCCTGAGCAAGACACTTTATCTGCATTGCTTAGTACTGGTTCTACCCAGGAAGACATCGAGAATGATTCAAATAAGTTCATAGAGCTTTCGTTACAATCAATGTAATATAAATAAGTTTAAACTAAATGATATTGTGCTAAAGCTTAAGACAACTCTAGAATGTATTTTAGTCTTTTAAAAACTCAGGAAATGTCCTTGATTAACTTTGAAATAAACTTCAAGTTTCACCTATAAGTATCAGTAGTGTTATTACTTACTTGTCCTATGGGATCATCAAGCCCAATCTTTGTAGCTTTAAATTAGAATATCGCTTACGTTGGTGCAAGGGGGCGTGAGAGGTGTTGCACTAAACATTACCTCTCATGAACAGACTCAATAAAACCGAGTCTGCTTCTTTTATCTTTTGTTTGTGTTTGTTGCTTCCAAGGGATCCCATTTTCAGTATTTATTTATTAGAAACAAGCTTAACACTCTTATTCAAAATACATTTGCTAGAGAAAAAACTACATGGCCTGTAACGGCAAAAAAGCGTGTTTTGCTAATTGTAGTTTAGACAGTTACACTATGAGAACATGCAAAGAGAATCACTTATTCCTATTCGATCATATTTTCGTCAGGTAAACTACTGTTTTATAATACTATTATTTAGACAAATTATTAGTATTTCTATGGGTACAACAAACTGTGCACCTCTTGTCGCATATTTCTTTTTGTAGAAAACGGATTGTATGTTGAGATTTCAGCAGATACTCAGATAGATGTCACTGAAGTATTTAATAAAACCTCTCTGTGTCTGGATAATACATATTATTAATCGCTGACAACTTCATCAGTGTGACCTTTACCATTAACTTAGAAAAATCTTTGTAAAATGTTATTGTCGTAAACCTCATCAGCATTTAACATATAAAAGTAATTTAAGAACTTATCTGCGACAAGGACTATCACACACTGACTTCCATGGTGATGTGATTTACACATTTCTTAAGATTCATTTCGTTAGAAATGTTAAATAAAACAATCTGTGTAATAATCCGCTTTAAATGTATTTAGAAGTCGAACAGGAAATGTAGCATTCAAGGACTACAGCCAACCAAAAACACGCACAGAAACAAACAATAATTACAAAGATGAATAAAAGGCAAGATATGACATCACAGACATAAAAAGGTTGACAATACGGCTACCGCCTTGAAATGGTCAGTGGCAAAAAAATTCCACTGGGGGTTTAAACCGAGTTCTAGGGTGCACCAAACCGCAGTCTTACCATATTGTCCTGGTTGGTCTCGTAGTCTAGTTTCATTTCTGTAACATTACCTCGTAAAGGGTTGTGTTACCACTTTAGTATCTACACAGATGTTAATGATAACTATATATGTTCAACTTAAAGTTTCTTTATTATATGTTTTATTGACGAAAACGTGTGAAATATGAGATGCATTATAATAAAAGAAGGTATAAAAGTCAGGTAATGTAGCTTGTACAGTCAACCAAAAACACGCATTAAAAGAAGAAGAAGAATAACAATGTTAACAAGCAAGGGTTTAAGCAAGCGTATAATAGCTGCCGAGAGAAAATAGCATTATATCGGTTGGAACTAGGAACAAAGTTTAACATAGTAGCCGATCAAGTCACAGGTGTTTAAACAATATTGAAAAAAATAAAGTTGTCATGAAGACGTAAACACGCCACGACCGTTTTTTCTTACCAGACACTTACTTCCCAATTGTTACCATCAGTTCTTCCTACCAAACATATTGAATAAAGGTGTGTGACTTCGCTTCGCTCTGGTCATATCCTTGACATGCGTTACATACTGAATATGTATTCACTTTTGTAGCGCGACGTACTAGAAGTACACATCAGCACATATATACAAGTGTTCACAGGTAAGGGATGCGTGTGTGTTAGCGTGTGCATTACAACAGATACACTTTTCACTGCTACCATGTGTAATTATAAGATTGCGTTATCAAAGTGAAAAACTCAAAGAAACTGTTAATTGCTACCTTACCATGTGCAATTATGAAAACCATATAAGCACGACAGCGAATAAGAAGCAAGAAAAGGGACATCGCAAACGGGTTAACAATAGGGTTACAGCCTTGGAACGGAACTTATTCTGTTTTGACGGTAGTAAGAGTTGTAAAGAAAAAAATAGCAATATAAGAAATACCAATATACATGAATTTGCCACTGACCGTTCCAACGCGGTAGCCCTATTGTCAGCCATTTTGTGTTTGTGGTGTTTTATTTGTCTTTTTATTCATCTTTAAAATTGTTCTTTGTTTCTGTGTGCGTTTGTGGTTGACTGTTGTCCTTGAATGCTACATTTCCTGTTCGATTTTTATATCATAAGCATCTCTTAATCAGTAATTTAGGTATGCTCTGGAAAGAGAATTTAATTAAAATGACAATTTCCATGGAAAAACAAATTAAATATGCAATCTTCATAAATATTCATTGTCAATGAATAGTTGTGAATAGTTTTCGAAACTAATATCTGCTTTATTCCAGAGATATGACAGACCTGTTGATATAAAACAGGACTACACATTAAAAGGCATCACACAATCACTATGTTGATATACGTAGCAGATCTCGTGGAAAATATAATGAACCAAAGCCTACGGGAGAAATATAACACCGACCTTAACAGAGTTGTTTGTCTAGGAATATCACAGCCTTTATTGTACTGAGGTATGCTCTACAAAATTTATCATATTTTGCAAGACCCTTTAGTAGTGTAACGCATTTCATGCTTAGCACTTATATTTAATTGCGATATAATTAGAATGATACATATGCTTAATATGTGCGTTATACGATAGTAACAGTATACTTAAGACAATGCTAGTATTTTGTTTTTCTGTAATTGAAAGCCATTCCTTGCTTGTCATATGTATGCCGTACTTTGCTTTTACGTTTTACCATTAGCTTTGTCAACGCCAGCTAACCGACAAGAACGAAGTCGTTGATGATCCCGAGTCTTTGTTTGAACTTGGCTTAATATGATCACATTTGTATTATATTTACATTGCCTATTAATTCTGCCATATAGCCTGGCGGGGATTGTTTTTATTTACAATTACCCGTTTGATTGGGATGACTATAAGGTAAGAGTGGGGATTGGTTCCCCCTAGAACATAGTATAAACACACACCCCGCCACACACCCACACACCCACCCACCACACCCACTCCCTTTCTGACATCGACCGTTTCAAGACGGAAGTCCTATTGTCAAGCCTTTAAGATTCATATCTCGAATTTATCCTTGTAATTTTTGTTTGTGTCGATGCATGCGTTTGGTTGACTTTGGTCCTTGATTGCTACATTTCAAAGGTCTTCAAATATAATTTTATATCTACTTTTAGCTCCATTTGCATCCTACGTAATAAAACCCTATATATTAAATTATTGTCGTAGAGGAAGAAATTGTAGAGATGGTGTATTCTAAAGTATTTTCAGTAAACACAACTATGTTAAATAATATGACACCCAGGGCAGAGTCATTACTTAATTCTGGCAAACTTCAATCAACACCAATATATTTAATTTGCACAAAAGTAGTATTGCAAAAGTGTGCATTTATAAGATAAGTTAACACCATATAACACCCAGGATGGAATCCCTGTTAAAATCAAATTCATTTCCACAAGAAGATATAACATAACGGTCTAAACCTTATATCATACTCAAAGATAAAACTGTTGCAGCAGGCCATGCAGTTTAAATGAAGAACTGTAACGTTTGTTCTATACGATAAGCCTATTTGACCACTCGCTGGAGCCAATTTGAACACAAGGGGCATACTATGTACATATTTGTATCCATGGCAATATGATCCCTCATGCTATAAAAAATATGATCCTGTTACCCATAAAATGGGACCAAATTAAACCCCAAGGATTTAAAGGGACTCAAACAATCTTGTTCTAGACATAGTCGAGGCATTCCGCTAGATTGACAATTCAATTTGAATTGACAATTCAAAACAAATATTGTTACATATTTTCAATTGATGAATACGAGGCGTCGTTAAAAAGTAAAACATGTTTTGTGTGTGTGCGTGTGTGTGTGCGTGTGTGTGTGTATGTGTGTGTGGTTTTAAGGATTATAGTCCATTTTTAACCAAGGTGATATCCTGAAGGTATATGTAAACTATAGTCTGTTGTATTCTTGATTAGGCTCCAAATTAAAAATAACGTTCAAGTTCCACGTCAAAACGGCGTCGCATTTTACACAAAGTATTCATTTGTACAAAAGTTATTCTCTATGTAAATGAGCTGTTGTCATGACAACGATGGAATTAATTTGTATATTAAATATGTAACTCTAGCGTTGGACTATTGTGTACAGACTCAATAAAACCGAGTCTTCTACTTTTCCTTCCTGATTGTCTTCTTTGCTTCCAAGATAACTAGGACACTCCATATAACATTTGGATATATTGACTACCGCTAGTTTCTGAGAAGAAGAAGACTGATGTCGACAGGAGATATTGGACAAAATGACCTTTTGTTCAGGTGAGCTTAACTAATTCTAATAGAAATTAAGTCAGCAACGGTTAAACATAATAAATAATACATAACATTCTTATTTTAGAAACTCCCACCCACACAAAAAAAACAAAAAAAAACATTTCTTCGCATTCCATTTTCGTACTCGATTTAAAATTACTAATGTCCAGCTGAATCCCTACTGAATCAAATGAGATCTCGCTCATCCAATCACAGCATTCTGATATCAGGCTGGTTTTCATTTGAACCTGCACATATCGAGTGAAAAAAGCAACCGAGAACCAGTTTATTAATGCTTTTTGGTTACCTGATGCTTCAATCGATTTTAGAAATGTAATGTGCGTCTCTGTGACACCGAAGATTAATGTACGAGTACGAATATTCGACGGTATGAAATCAGAGATATGTTTTGTTTATTTTGTTCTGAATTAATTCAAAATCTGAAGGAAATATGCAAACGAATATATACGGACGTTGTTATCCCTAAAAACGTTTTATTTAGACGTAAACAATTGCACTATTTAATTTAAACAAGTAAAAATTAAAAGAGGATCTTTAATTTAGATAACTGTAGTCACTCGAACACTTAAATAAAAAATAAAACATCTGATAGTGTTAACTGGCGAAGTTTGATCAATTAACTTGAATGAATTGTACGAAAATCAACTTCTAGGACTTTTACTTTTCTAGAAATAGAACAACGAAAATATCCAGTAAAAATAATGGATTTTTTTATTATGATAATTAGGTAAATAAATAAGACGTTTTTAAAGGTAAATATATACTGAAACGCAAAAGAAACGCAACACGGGAGTTTCCGCTGTATATTGTATGTGCAATATGTTGCTGGTTAATCGAATGGTACATGGCTACGTAAGACCTTTCCTTTCGGAAAAAAATGGAAAACAATACTAAACAACACATAATACAGCAAATAGTATTCCTTCAAATACGAGTGTACTCTGGGTAGAGATTGGAGAATTTTCATTTATTGACAGAGTACGCGTTTGGCTCAAGCATGTGAGCCAACCGTCTTAGGATACAAACTTTTGCAAACTCTTTAAATTAAATACAGTACTGAACTGGGTCAGTTTTTCAAAGAGGATCTTCAACATTTATGAATTTCTTCTTACAAGGTGTAGTGTGATTAAATCGTCTAAAACATCACAGTTGTGTCCTTTCTCTATTTAACTGCAACTTTTTTTTTACAAAACATCTTGGGATTTCTTTGGAATATTATGTGAAATTAAGTGCAGTACGATTTTTAATAATGTGTTAGTTTGTGGAGGCTTTGTTCAAGTCACATACCTGTAGTCGTCGGTATGGAGATGACAGGAAGGTAAAGTGAAGAATTAAAAGATACTGTATGAATACAGATACGTTTTTATTTGGTCTTAGGTATACATTATTATACATGTTAAAGGGAACATATTCAAGTATTTTCAATTAAACGATTTACACCTGAGCTATTACTAAGGGAATTTCAGTGACCATGCTACAATATAATATAAAGGTCATATTTACTTAAATTTTACAAGTGATTATCATATGGGCCCTATTTCTGTTCATGTTTTAGTTGTATTCAGGCTCAAAACCTCTTCGAAGTTGCCGTTAAGGCAATCAACTTTGCATTTTAAATGAATTACAAGTGATCTTATAGAAAATATTTAATTTCTTTACTTCTTTACTTCAATATAATGCTCAAATATAAATGGGTGCCGAAACGTCTAGGGTAAAAATGAAATAGATGCCGAAATGGTTTGATGCCAAAACGACTAGGTGCGGATTCGTCTAGGTTTCGAAATGGTTTGATGCCGAAACGTCCTGAACCGATCTTGATCACACAGACGCATAAACTTGAGAATTGTCTGCATTTAGTAATAAGCATTTTTCATGTACTGATCATTGGGACCCTGCTTTAATTAGACTAATATACTATATACACAATAGTTTTCGTCTAGAAAAACGAACAGGAAAAGCAGCATTCAGTTGCAGTTATAAGGATTTATTGTATTCATAACTGTATATGCCCAAATGTGCTGTGTTATTAGATATTTGCAGTTAATATCGAATGAAGGCAGATATAAACATTACACCCTTAATTAAATGCATAGCACATAACTTTATTTTCGTAAGAAATATATCTTTCAGTAAGTAATAAAAACACCATGCTAACATATGTATTGCATTTTAAGTGAACAAACACGACAGAATAGAATAAACATGTCGATGTCCATTCTGATGTTCATTTATTGTCACGAAACATGATTGTCAAGTTTATTATCTTGGTTACCGCTTTTCAGCCAGTACTTGTATCTGTAGTTATGGAACAAGGCGATTTGTATCCATGGTGATTTTTATCCATGGTGATTAGTATCCATGGAGATTGCAATCGATAGTGGTACAATATTTCTGTGCTGGTACGCATCACGCGGAGATGTGGGCTTTCATATATACCGCATGACAACACATTACACCAAACGTTTCTTAAACACATATTTCTTGACTAGCAACTATCAAATATTCGTTGGAAACTTGGATCCCGTTGCTTTACAGATGTACGTATTCTTGTTTTTTTTGTATTCTGAATTTTACATTAGGCAAATGCACAGCAGTAACTCGTATATTAAGTTGTAATTATGTCAGTTTACCTAACAATACCTTTTCTTGAATTCATTATCATGTGGACTAGTATTTACAACGAGTACCAACTAGCCTTCCAGAACATCCGGTCATTTTCGTTTGCATATAATAGGGCAAGTAGACCTTTTATCCATAGAAAGTCAATCGCATTTTAATTCGGTCTACCAAACTTATTTGTGAACAACAGACATTGTTAAGGTATGTCTCAACACTTGGAGATGCCATTCATTGTTTATACATGAATTATAGGTTTTATTTGTCAAACCGGTTTGATATTATGTTATTTTGTTTTGTCCCAACCTCCCGATATGACGTAAATCATTAATGACCTAGCTATCTAACCGTTCATGGCTTTTTTTTTCAAACTGCAGGAACAGATTAATGTAGTCTATTATCCATCGATTGTACAAATGGATAATGCGGTGGCATTGGTTCACTTTTCACCATTGACATATCCGTATCGTCTACCATATTGGCTGACATGTCAGTTCTGAAGTCATAGTTACCGTGATGCATTATGAGAGCAACACGAGGGTACGACTGACGGTGGTGAGGATTCATGGACTGTTGAAAACGTTCCTCCAGCTCTTCCCTGCAATGAGAAAGGTGAAAAGGTACCTGTATGTTGGTTTAAATTGTTAATGGCCTTATGGTCTATGGTCCATCTTATTGTTTTATAAAACAAATGAAATCGATGTGCATTATTGTTTGATGCTGTCATAATTTGTAGCACCTCGTTACATTTATATTCAAACGGGTGCTGTAGTTGTTTCAACGGCTGAAATGCTCTCTAAAAGTTAAACGGGTGAACTTTAAAGGGAGTACATCGGGATTTTTCTAGAAATATCTTAAATTACAAAAATGTTCCAATTCATGATAAAACACTTATATGCATAAACACAAGTTGTTCGAACCATATTGTTCAGATTTAAACTTCGAATACACCATATAGCTAGGACGGAATCGGGCATACAATGCTGAAATTAACCCTGGTGCGTAACCTAGGATAGCATGTATTACTAAACAGAATGAATTTCCTTGTAACTAAGGGGTCATATTTAGGATCATTCATTATGTTTA
>JAWPHD010012849.1:0-72856 GCA_037043455.1 Cyrtodaria siliqua
GAATATTAACAAGTATCCAAGGAGCAATGCTGCATGCTCCCTAGCATAATGTGTCTCTTGCATATGCTTTACATACACTCTAGATATGTCCCTTTTTTGAGATGAAACAGTATTTGTTTTTTATGCCCCCACTTGGTTGGGTATATAGATTTGCACTTATCCGTCCGTCCCAAAAACTTGTGTCACGTCCTACGTCCTCTTCCGTTACTATTTAACCCACGGTCGCCAAACTTTACAGGAATGTTGACCAGCAAGTGTAATCTGGATTTCCTGGCCCTGTCATTACATTATCGGGTTAGGCATATGCTGGAAATGACGACACCTAGTCCTGACTCAAGGGGGGAAATGTAGTTGATGGACCATTTCAGAGATATTTCGAATTTAAGCTTTTAAATATGTTTAATAATAGGTCCTCAATTTTATATCGATGTTCTTTCAATGGTTTTTATGATTTAACGAGTGTGTTCGAAACGCAGAATTTCGGACATACAGTTAATTTGGATAAAATGATTTTATTATAAATAATTCAATGCATACGGACTGTAAGATATCACCGAATATATATATATGCTTAGAAGATGAAATAAAAGTGTTTTTGTATGTTAAAGAGTTAATAAAAAGAATGCAATTAAAAATGTTCCTATATTGATACATTGTAAATGTGTTCATTTTTGTCATAATGTGTTTACCTTCACATCTTGTCCAAACCTGGCAACAATGAGTTGGATGGAATCCAATGACACCCCTGCTTCAAGCAGATAATACTTCATATCTGTCATTGTGTGTGTGCGACTCTTTTTTAAATGAATTATTTGATATTCACAAACCACACAAGACAGGTATCAAGGGGGACCAGGAACCATGGACCTTTTATATGATAGGATATGATGTTTAACGAGGAAAAACTTGAAGTAGGTGCTACAGAGGTACCATACTTCGGGCACATTTTTACTGCAGCTACAAGTCCTCTAAAGCAACTGTTATCCAAGAATGTACCATTTGTATGGGACTCGCAACATGACGCCGCGTTTTTGAAAGTCAAACAAATTATCAGGGACGCACCTGTATAAGCGTATTATGACCCCCAAATACCGCTGAAACTTCAGGTTGACATTTCCAAGTTCGGGCTTGGAGCGACACTATTACAAAGAGGAAAACCTATTGCTTTTGCTTCTAAGTCTCTTACTCCCACAGAAGTAAATTACGCGCAAATTGAAAAAGAAATGTTTGCTATTCTCTTCGGATGCAAGAGATTTCACCAATTTGTATATGGTAGAGACGTGACAGTAGAAAGTGACCATTTGCCAATAGAGTCTATCATGAAGAAGCCTCTTTTCAAGCTCCCGCAAGGTTACAATGTATGATGTTACAGTTACAGCGCTATAATCTTAATGTTACACACGTTAGTGTTAAGAACATACCCGTAGCTGACACGTTGTCTACGAAATTTCTCCCCGACACGTACCCTGGACTGTCTGATGGCATTGAGGTACAAGTTCATACTGTACTCTCTAATCTTCCCATAACTGACCGTAAACTAGACCAAATCAAAACTCAGACTGAGCAAGATCCGCAAATGTGCTTACTCAAACATGTCATTCTACAAGGTTGGCCCGACACAAGAAAACAGTGTCCCTCTCAAATTACAGAGTACTGGAATTACAGGGACGAAATTACTTGTATAGACGGACTGATTATGAAAGGTGACCGAATTGTAATTCCTCGAGCACTCAGGTCTCAAATGCTCGAAACTATACACTCAGGACATATGGGTATTGACAAAAGTCTACAGAGAGCCCGCAGTTTGCTATTTTGGCCAAGAGTTACGTCAGAAATCAAAGAAATGGTATCGAAATGTTCAATCTGCCTTGAAAGTAGAAATGCAAATACCAAAGATCCGCTAATGCCACACGATATACCTTCATATCCATGGCAATCAGTAGCAACATATTTGCTTACCTTGGACGGTAGCGATTATCTTATAGTCGTTGACTATTACAGTCGCTATTTTGAGCTTAAACAGCTTCCCAATGCCAAAAGTCGCACTGTTATTGACAGAATGAAAGGCATATTTGCAAGATTTGGCATACACTGTTGTTAGTGATATTCCGTGTTATTCATCGCACGAGTTTGACACATTTGCAAAATATTGGGATTTCAAGCACGTTAATTCAAGTCCATATCACAGTCAAAGTAATGGCCTTGCAGAGAAAATTGTACAGACGGTCAAACGAATCTTGTCTAAGTCAAAAGATGATGGAAAGAATCCACTTATTGGTATGCTTGAGTATCGCGCAACTCCTTTAGTTTGCGGTTATTCACCAGCGCAATTACTCATGTGTACTCTCGTTCTGTCATTCCCACAATGCATCAACATCTGATCCCAGAAACACCCGATCACAAGAAAGTTAAGGAAACTATGCTTTCTCAAAAAAGTAAAGGGAAAAGCTATTATGATAGTAACTCAAAATCCCTTACACCTCTTGAAATAGGCGAGTCAGTCAGACTTATTCAAAATAAGTTATGGAAACCTGCAATTGTCACTGAAAAACACAATGAGAGATCATATTCTGTAGAAACAAATGATGGCGCAAATTTTCGCAGAAATCGTTTTCACCTGATGAAAACAAATGAAAAACATCCATCATTTCCAGACCCTGATTTACTAAGTATAGGTCAGCCATTGAATTACAATGAAATTGCAGAAACCATCCCAGTCCCTATTCCAGAACCTCCAGCCAGTGCATCAATAACCTCCCCAGCGAAACGTTGATGTACAACAGACACAAAATGTCTACAAAACACGCTATGGGCGTATAGTTAAACCTAAGGTCATAGAATCTATGTCAGAACACAATTTACAATATAGAGTTCATGTGAAATGCCAGATTATCTTATGTGTTTATCTGAAACCGTTGTCTAGCAATTATATGTTGATAAATAATAGACAATTATTAGGAAATTATTGTGACATTAACCATTAACTTGGACGCTCATACCACCTGATGTTTACATTAACAATTAGTGCCATCAATGTAGCACGCCAATTACGAATACTCGATAATTCCGAATTATCGACACGCCATTTGCGAATTCGTAATTGGAGGGTCCATTTATGTTTGCATATTAAAATTTATAAATTGAAAAACAATTGGACAAATATTTAACCCAAAATGTTTACTATACTACACCACAAAAATCTACATTGAAAAGCTGCGTTAAGGCATGATTATTATTATGATCTTCAATTCTTTCAAAAGTAGGTCAATACAGTTCAGTAGACGTACACATACTGCATGTGAACATTCTGTAGATTGTAACATCTTGTAACATCTCAAAATAAATGAAGTAATTAAGACACAAATGTGAGATTCATAGAACCATCCTGTTTAAAAAAATATCAGAGACATTAACTGTATGTACTATTTTCCAAAACATTGTGTCATGCGTTTTAATTCAGAATATTTCTAAGCTGTCGTCAAAAAAATAACATCAAAAACTTCCATTTTGTATGACCTGGATTCCGCTTTTTCAATACAGCGTACTAGAAAGAGGGAAACATGCGATTTACTGCATACCGGGCGTCTTTGGCGACGATGTGTCAAGGACGTTAGGGGACCAGTTTTAGATTATATGCACTGTGTAGTTTCGAATAACTTACATTGTGTAGTTTCGAATTATATACTCGTTACTGTGTGGTTTCGAAAGTTTCAGATAATATATACTGTTTAGTTTCGAATTATGTAAACTGTGTAGATTCGAAGTATATGTGCGTGTGGGTGATTGCGTGTGCTTCTGTACTCACGCGTGCGTGTGTACGAACATCATGTTACATGTACTACTGGGACTGGAGACAACGTGGATGTCATTTGAACTGGATGTTATAGTCGCACCAACAGCTAAGGTCATATGGCAAGACCCCAGGTGCTCCTTCTGGCAATTTTCGTGCACGGGCTGGCACCTGAGTAGAACCACCGACGTTCCTCAAGCCTGCTGGATAGCTTCTTCACATAAAGATCCCATTATGGCTCGAACTCAAAGCAGTGAGTGGCCAACGTGTCATTGTTTTACCTAGTCTAGTGTAGTAACCAAACATTTGTACTGTGGAATTGTTGCAAAAAGGGAATCAGCTGCGATGATAATCTAACATTTTTAGGAAATATGTGAGCATTAAAGTGCACACACACGCGCACACACTCACACACACACACACACACACACACACACACACAATAATTACAATGTACATGAGGATAAAGTTAGGGTTAATGACTTGCTCCAGGACACCAGTGCACTGATCCTCGGCGACGTCTCGAATCCTGAACCTTTCGATTACGAGGTGACATACTAACTGTAGACCACAACGCCCCAAAATGTAGCCCAGAGATAACAAATGTTTTCCATTTATTTTCTTCAAAAAAAATTCAGCAACTCTTTAACACATTAAGTCATTTTGGGTTGGAATGGGGAATGGTGATCAGAAACAATGACAATAATGAAGATGAATGATTACTGAAAATTAATATCATGTTCTCGATGCCCATTTAATTCAAAACGATGGTACTTTTAGTTCTCATTGGATTTTACCCATCTGTATACGCCCTCTAGTCAGCGGACATATTTATCACTTAGTTTCAAATACGTTAGAGTATTATATAGTAATTTATATAGAATATTACATAGCAAAGGAGAGCACCTCCTGTTGGGCAACAGTTGAATATATTTTTCGTCAATGCCAACTGTCCCCCATATAGTTCCTGAACAAACGTGCACATTCTTTTCAACAAAAGATAACACTTGAATCAAATAAATGGCAACTCTTACAAACAAGCTCAAAACACGCGGATCAGGAAAGCTGTATCGCTTTGCCTACTACATAAACATAAAAGAAGGACCAAGTCTGTTAGTTATGCATTGATGAAAGTGACACACATATTGCTACAACATATTACTTGAACAAACCATTTAAACATTCATTCTACATATACACAATTAAATATTTACATAAAGAATTTCAATTTGAAACAAGAAATTCTCAAGTTATGGATTAGACAGAAAAGGGCCCTTGGCCCTTAAACTTGGCCATCGAACAATGATGCATACACAAATCAAGTTATGGTATTGTCCAGACACCTTGCACATGCGATCATGAATTGGTTGAATTAGGATTTCTATTAATAAAGCATACACTGAAGTATGAATGTTGAGGAGACGGTGTTGGAAACTTACCTGAACTGGAATCATGAAACATAGGTCAACTCGATCATGATGACCCAGTTTGGTACACATCTAGTTTGTACTGTGTTTAAAGTTAAAGACTGCATATAGTTTATCTGGATGTAGTAGTATGGTGTTAAAATATAGTTGAGTATAAGAGTACTTGAATCAATGCAGTAAAAATGTAGGTCAGTTGAATAACAATGACCTAGTGTTGGTGTATATTTGCAGTACTTATCTAGACGCAGTGTATGAAATATGAAGACAACTGAACGTCTTTTATATTGGAAACTAAGACAACCGAAAACCTTCACTAAAACCAATAAAGTTCATGAAGATGTAAGAAGTTGATTGACTTTATATGAATTCTAGAAGTATCAGTATATGACGTTTGAAGAGTCAAGGGCTATTGATGACTTAAAAATGGGCGAACTTAAGAAATCGTAATTGGAATACATGAAGTGGAAATAGTAGGTCGAATGTCGGCTATGGTGACCATGGTTTGGAATGAAAGGTTATATATTTTTCTAATGCACTTGACAAAACTCCTGCATCCCGACTGGTTGACGTTCAAAAACGTGCGACCATACCCATCGCAAATCCAGTCATGTGATGTCAAACCGTCAAAACCGCCTTAGCGTCGCCATTAAACAAAATTTGCGACCATTAAACGACTGATTTTATACCGTAGCAAAATTCGAAATTCCAACACAGTTAACCTTATAGTTCATGTAGATTGAAAACTGTGTTTGTGTGAAGATATTAGTCATCTAGGACTTGATATATGATGAGAAACATGTATAATTTAATCCTAATAATTTATTTTCATTTTGATTTTTATGACGGGTTGCTGAGAACAATTAAAATAGGTCATTTTAAATTGTTCACAATGACTGAATGACTGAACGTTTTATAAGGGAATTTTCGCATGAGCGACATGACGCTGATGACGTCATAAAGACAATGCATGCTAAACCAATACTGTGCAATCTATTTTATGTAAGTCACGCCCTAACAACAAGTGTTTTCATCGAGAAATGAAGTACAACAAACCAAATTAGGCTCATTTTGGACACTTGAAGTTGAAATATAAATATATACTTTAAAAACTTTATAATATCGAAAATATGAACTTATAATGTACATACCAATTCTGCATATTCAATGCAAAGCATAACAATAACATTAACATAAGTACTATGGTGAATGAAATTACAATACATAACATTATACATACCATTAAGATACATTACATGGTGCATAACAAACGAAAAAGTTATAACGTTGTGCATAAAATAAATGCAAACCCTGATACCTAAAATTAAACAAAACTTTCAAAATAACATATTGATTTAATCAACACTATGATAAATAGAGGATCTCACATGAGTACACATTCATTATTGAATTTATTAAACGAGTTGGCAAAATGATATGATGCGAGGCTCTTGCCGAGCATTATATCATTTTTGCTAACGAGTTTAATAAATTCAATAATGAATGAGAACGAATGTTAGATTCTATTTAACACATAACTCACATATCGACTTATATTGCATTTTGCCTGTCGCTTTAACACGCGAAACCGACATAAACCGTGGAAATTGGATCATAGTCATTATCGATTTTTTTTGACAGCACATACTAGGCTCATTTGCATACTTATATAACTAGTGGTACATGTATATCGAAAATATAGAATGGTGTTATTCAACTCCCACATCGTAAGTTATGTGATAAACTAAAATACAAATCCATGTAAGATATAATATCAACTAACAATAGAATGGTAGATAAATGACACTTTTTTACGTTTTATTTAAAAAATATTAATGATAAAATATAAATCTCTCTAGAACAAATAACATTATCACAAAACGTAGCGCGTGGTAATTATCATTACTAAAATGTAAACAACCCAATGTTTCTCAGCACTATTTATTATAAATTGGTCCAAATAGTACCTGATCCCGATGTTAACACAAATATCACTATCAAAGTAGGTAAACAAGTATAACAGGAAATGTAGCTTTCACAGAGTACAACCAACCAAAAACACAATTAAAACAAACAACAATTACACTGTTAATAAGGAGCAATGCATGTGACATCACAAACAAAAACGAGTTGACAATAGGGCTACCACCTTGGACCAGTCAGTGATAAAAACGCCGATGTGGGTTTAAACCAGGTTCTAGGGTGCACCAAATCTCACTCTTACCCTACAGTTATCATAGTAAAACGGTACGGTGTAAATAAAGAAATCTCCACCAGGCCATCTTATCGAATCTAACATGGTTTATGAAAATACTCAGTGCCGATAGCTATTGAGGATTTTTTAAAAAGCTATATAGACCTCTGATGTCACGTTCTTCAACCGTTACGTCATTTTAAACGATGTTCAACGTCGAAAAACATCCAAAACAACGATTACTTCAAACGTTTATTTACTAGGCGTGAACATTGAAATTGCAGTTGAGATTTCAACGTCCGCTCCTCAGCCATAACGCGCCAATATG
The DNA here is from genome assembly GCA_037043455.1 of Cyrtodaria siliqua. Classification (NCBI taxonomy): domain Eukaryota; kingdom Metazoa; phylum Mollusca; class Bivalvia; order Adapedonta; family Hiatellidae; genus Cyrtodaria; species Cyrtodaria siliqua. Next base: position 7,737 of record JAWPHD010012849.1, read on the forward strand.
ACGTCTTTGGGTCTCACACCACAATTAATTTTCCCATAGGGTTACTGTACAGCCTTTTCCAACATCTGAGCTTCAAAGCAAGGCAGCAGACATTGTTGTTGGTTTAATATCTTCAGTATAGCCAAGACCAGTAATTTAAAACAATAAAATATATAAGTTAGCCAGGTTGGTCTTTTGTCTCGCTCATGTTTTGTGAACCCTATGGAAAATATTTTCCTTTTGTCTCTAGCTCCGTGAGCTTTCAGGGGAGATAATAGAGGTGTGAGACCTTTGTATTGCTTGATGACGTTGACGTCTTCGCATGCGGACAGTCTGTTGCTACTGTGCCGATTTTCCATAATCCATAATGTCTCTAGCTCCGTGATTATGGATTTAGAAACAGGACTGATAATCATTGTTTTTCTACTAAAATGTGTTACTATTTATAGTAAGGTATGTAATAATTTATTTTAAAGCAACAAATTAAACTTGTTAGAAACGCGATAAAACTGTATATTTTCGTCGTTTGGTGCTGAGAGATGGACGTACAATGTAAGTTGTGAGAATGTGTTTGTATTATGTTCAATCTCTCGAAAATGTGTGTAAAAATCCATGTCAGATAAAAAATAAAATATTTCCAGCGGGTGTATATTGTTCGAGATCAAAACCTGATGTTTGGGACTTGAAACATTTCGAAACCGCGGGACTACGGCCCTTGGTATCGATGGTCTTCAAGTCCCGCCCACCAGGTTTTGATCTGGGACAATATAAACCCGCTGGAAACATCTTATTTCTTAAACAAAAAGGTAGCAATAATAATCAAATTAATTATAACACACATATGATCATGTATATATGAATATAAAACACAAAAGCATAGAAAGCCACAAATGCAAGTACTCAATGACTTAGCAGAAGCCACAGCAGCATTACATGTATGACAAGACGAGATTGAAGAAATATTATTTATTTACTAGTGAAATTCAGCCCGTAACATTATGTTTAATTGCTTGGCTAGGCAAAGATTAACTATATTCTGCCATCAATTGGTTGAGTGTTCTTTTATTATACACTGTTCAAAATATGAACGGATCGCTTGTCGATTTTCTATATTGTTACGTGTTAAATGCACCGTTTTGACTGCCCGGCTTTTCCTAAATGCCTTTCTGTACAAAGACGGGTTTTATGTCAAATGCTTATCAAGACATTAAACTTTTGTTGCAAATCAGAAGTACAGTACTTCCGATCCTGTGAAGTGTCATGGACAAACATTTGTAATCCAATTCTGCGTTAAAAATAGGTTTCTTCGTGCATTTGATTACGTCCGCCTGTACAGGGAGTTTATAAAAAGATAATGGTAGTTTGTCCTGTTATGGAATCGAAAAGATTCTTCCCTCCAATCAGTTGTTATATAGATAGTATCTTGATTCATCCCTGCAATCAGTTGTTATATAGATAGTATGATGATTCATTCCTCCAATCAGTTGTGTTATATAGATATCATGATGATTCATCCCTCCAATCAGTTGTTATATAGATAGTATGATGATTCATTCCTCCAATCAGTTGTTATATAGATAGTATGATGATTCATTCCTCTAATCAGTTGTGTTATATAGATATCATGATTCATCCCTCCAATCAGTTGTTATATAGATAGTATGTTGATTCATTTATCCAATCAGTTGTTATATAGATAGTATGATGATTCATTCCTCCAATCAGTTGTTATACAGATACGAGGGTCATTCAATAAGTTCTGTCACTAACGCATTTTAACAATTATTTGCTTGTTGTGAGTGTTGATGTTTGGTACCAAATGAATGCTGTATCTGTTGTGTGACGAAAGTTATGGAACATTTAATACCCATCACTTATACATACTGAGGCATTTTCGTCCTAAGTTTTTTTCAGGTATGTTAATTGTTACTTTTTTAAATGTCTGTTTCTCTTTAAGTATTTGTCGAAGACCTTTGAAATTTCTCATACATTACCAGTTATAAGCTAACGTGTAAAATTAATTTAAATGGAAGGGCAGTCTTATGAAATAGCGTTTTTAGATGATCAATATTTTCACTAAATATTGTACAAAATTGTACAATAATGTGTTGAATATGAAATTTAAACTCTGAAGGACTAGGATTTGTATAAAAATATGAAAACATATTAATACTATGAGAATAATTACGACATTTAAAAGATATTATAACATTTCCGTAAAGAAAATAAAGAAAATCAGTGTTATTTCTGCTAAAATTAAGGGATATGCATTCACTCATATCTGGTTTGCAGCAAGACCTTTCCGAATTCTTGAAAATCATTTTCATGGATTATGGGCGAATAACAACAAATGGCGCACAAGAAGATTTAAAAGCATAGAATTATTCAAATAATTTTTACAACGTTTTGTAACAAGGACATTTTCAGAGATCCAGTACCCAAAAGGTGTGGTAGGGGGAGATAATTCAGGGGTAGAAATAACCGGAAATATTTCATTTTTGTTGTGGAATTTAAGAGAGCGAACCCGATAGTACTATAAATACACTACTTTATCTCAGTGTAATATCCAGTTCAAAGGATATATGCCTAGTGATAGAACTTTTTGAAGCACCCTCGTAGTATGATGATTCATCCCTCCAATCAGTTGTTATATAGATATTATGATGATTCATCCCTCCAATCAGTTGTTATATAGATATTATGATGATTCATTCCTCCAATCAGTTGTTATATAGATATTATGATGATTCATCCCTCCAATCGTTGTTATATAGATATTATGATGATTCATTCCTCCAATCAGTTGTTATATAGATAGTATGATGATTCATCCCTTCAATCAGTTGTTATATAGATAGTATGTTGATTCATTTATCAAAGGTATACGCATGTGGCATATAAGCAGTATTTTGTCATGTAACAAGTAACATATAAGGGAGATAATCTTTACCTTAAACAAGGTAAATTACTCCTCAAAAGGACGAACAAACTTTCAGCAAACTAACTGTTAGACGCCTGCCTGTTAAATGCATGCTTTTTGTAAAGATTTCCGATATCCGTCTTGAAAAACTTGCGTAAATATGGCCGTTTATTTTTGAATGTTGGTGTCAACAGTTCGTTCTCCGCAGAAAACAGTTCAGCTTGTAATGAAATGTCCCTGGCCTGAAAATAGAAGGATATAGCACAATTTCACCCAGACTGGTATGTTCAAAAATCTTAATTTATACTACTCACAATTTGCTAAGGATCACTTTTATTCTTCCATATAATTTTATTAGAAATTAATTAACAATAACGATATTAATTTCATTGATACTTCAACAATTCCACAATTTGAATCAAGTGTCCATACACTGCCCTAAATAATTTCATGTAAAATAGAAATAATGCTATTTATTTAAGCAAGAAATTTAGACAGCAAAAAGGTGATGCTTAGCAAATTTTGAGTAGTATATATACAACACATATAACACTATTTTGGATTCGTTTATTAAATCTAAAATAAACTGTATTAAACATTAATATTCCAAAAAATAGTTCATGCAATCATCTTGAATGTCTTGGATATGATTCGCGTACACTTACACATATTATCTATAAAATGCTCAAACACATGTATGTAAGAAACGCATACAACCGTATATGCACAACACTTGTTAACACGATTGCTTTTAAATAATCGCAATAGCATATAATGCTGTTAAGACGATATGGTTATTATTATTACAGTTATTGTTATTACATCCTGTTACAATACGGACAGTAATTTGTATTTGACAGCCTCAATTATAATTGTAGGTATATTTATCTATTTCAATGACAAATACATATTTTACAAAATATTACATATAAAGAACATACAGGTAACATAAAACGTACATATATAAATCATATCGGCAACATTAAGCATAACTGGGTTGTACCCAGTCGAACTTGGCTTACAAGTCACCATCTTATAATTGCATTAAATATATAAATGCAATATTTAAACTGATATCTGGAATAAGAAAAAGTGCATGCATAGGTATTTAAATATGATAAGATGAGATCATGTTGTCATACACGGAGTACTTTTAACACAGTGACATACGTAATAAATAATTGAAAAATAAAAACAATCAACTTTTATTTACAAACATGTTTACAAAAAACAAAATATATTGTTGCGTACGAGTGCATATATTACACCTAATAAGGTGATTGATACTAATGAATTATTTCTATTTGTTAACGCATTTTGGATAGTGTCCAGTACATTTTATGAGTTCATATCTGAGAAAATTAGTTTCACTTTTTCGTTATCAGATAAAATTCTACCAGGAAAGAATTGATCACATTTATTGTTTTGTCGGAATAATGTGACATTGACAAAACGTTTGTCTTACGTTTCTCAGTAGTACTGCATTTATATATATGTATATACTTCCTGGATATGAATGAATGAATGGTGTTTTACGGCACGTCGACACATAAATAGGTCATATTGTGCGAAAAAAACTGATGAAAGATGAAGAAATGAAGTAGTTATTAAAAATTAATGTAAATATATAAAGATAAAACTATTAACAAATAAGGGATGATATTGTAATAATATAAACTATATGTAAATCAACAAGTAAATATATATAAGAACTTATTATTATGATTTATATAGTCTGATTTCTTTCAGGAAATCTAAAACGAGACTAAAATCTATAGTATCAAATAACTCTTTCATAGTATTAACATTGATGCATAGGATCAAAGTCTACACATTCCAACAATATGTGTTTGACCGTTGACGGTGCAAAGCAGGGTATACATTCTGGATATATATGTTGTATAGTTATGCATTTACATGGAGTAAAGAAATATTTGAACAAGATGGACTAATTCTGATGTTGAGATAAAGATAAATTTATGATTAACCTGTTATTGTGTTTTGGCTAAATTAAGAGGCAGTTTGAAAGTTATTACTAAGTTATTATAAACTAAGTTAAATTCATGGCAAAGGGTTGTAAAGTCCAGACTGTATTGTGCCCATCTCTTTTAGATACCTAACGGCTTATCGAGTATGATGGTGGAGGGACTATACATCTTCGAAACACACACACACACACACATACACACGTGGCAAAGGGTTGCTTCTCTAGGACATCGGAGCATGCACGTCGCGAAGAGGGCACACAAAGCACCTGACCCACCATATTCGCGTGATGGGGTTTTGGTGCTGTGTGACTAGTCGGACACAGTGTTTCCGCCTGAGCATGTATCAACTGATGGCTATGCCGAACTTCAACAATGAGATGACCCAACGCCACAGCGTATTCGACGCAGAGGAAGGAAGATGTCGGACGCCAGTTGGTACATGCGGCACAGTGGTCCACCATTGCGGGTGTGGCCCTAAAAGGGATCGTCACCACCTCAAGCCCAACGTAGCGGATAGGATAGCAAATATCACCATTAGCGGATGTAGGCCAGAAGCAACAACTCACCGGCGCAGCGAAAACTACAAAGAGCGTCAACGACAACCAACTACATACAGACAACGTAATCGACTCAGCATCAGATCAACCAACACACTCAACGCGACACAGTCCAGACTCTGTTGTGCCCATCCTTTTGCTTTGAGATGTCTCATCGGGCCATTGGGTGGAGGGACTTTAAACATTAGTACAAACAACAACAACTAAACAAATGGCAAAGGGTTGTTGTCTGCTCGTCTCCACGTCACTTTGATTCGCATTTCGCCAGAAACTAGTTGTATATATAAACCTGAAAATTCCAATAAGAGACCGTTGGTATTTTTCTCCGTCTCCTTGCCTGGAAACCCTAAGGAGCGTAAATTCGTCAGGCGAAGGGCAATTTGTTCAGTAGGATTCTACCAGCATATACGTTTCTTTTGGTCTTCACAGCAGGTTTAATACACATAGAGAGTGTTCACATAGAGTTATTCCTTGCTTGCAAGAAGAAGAGTTGAGCTACAAGACAGAGTACTGCGGACTTCGTAGCTCGTGAGTATAGTTGAACGTACTGCGGTTCGACAGTCGAGTTGTAGAACATACGTTCGAACTACAGGCTGACCAAGGGACAGGTCAGAAATTGTAAATCTCAGAGTTTGATGCTGACAATTGAACCGTTGATACAAATTGTTCAATGTGGTTGAACATACTTTCGAAACCTGATAGTTATCTAAGTGATAGCTCAGGCTAGTGTCCAGTCCAACCTATGAGGCTGAGATATCGATATTAACATAGAGTTGGAGATATAATACAGGATAGCTCATTGCAGTGTTCAGCTCAACGTATGATGCTGAAACATTTAGCTTTTTATGTTAGGATTTGCAAAGATCCTGTTCAAACCCATTATTTTACTTTATTGGGAATATATTTTTGAATAGTTGAAGGTTCGAACAGGTAAAGTTTGGAACCAATTGTTTAGTTAGAAATCAACGGATGTTGAGGAGCTCGTGTTTGGAGCTCATTGCTTTGAACAATTGTAAATGTTGGTATAATCATAAGCCTGAGGACAATTTAATATATATAAGGTTCAGCGTTTCATGTGTTGAACCTCGCTGTCTGAAACGTGGTGTTGTTTCAAACTAGATTAAGCTGGACTGTATAATCAGCGTAAGACACGGTCACCTTATGAAAGGACCCGTTTTAAAATGCAGGAGTTCGTAAGAATTAATAAATACTTTCATTTAGTGCAAAAGGTTAATTTAGAACTCCTCAATATGCCTATGTCCTTCGTGTCCTAAATTTAAGTACAGCAGTGTTTGAATATCACCTTTATGCTCTTAATATGACAATAAGACACATTTGTCCTTATTCTACACATAATATAAATGTGTTATAAATACAAATATTAGTGCAAATTAAATGTTACTGTAGCAAGATTATTACCAGCTCAAAGTTCTGAAGCCCAGCGTTTCGTCCTACATTGTTCATGTCCTTCAAAATCATGTCCTTAACACTCTGTAAGAAAAAATGTAAATTCCAGTAAAGAAATTAGCTAACATACGAACAACCAAACTTAATAAAAAGAAATGGTAACGGAAACGTTTCACTATTCTTATTCGTCACCGGAATACACGTTTAACTATAGTTTCTTGTACTATTTTATCACATACATGTTTTTATACTCGTATTCTCCATACGCTTGAAGTGTTAATATAAGAATTTGACACACTGCACGTTTTTTCAGTTGAATAACGTTTTTGTTAATTAATCGTATTGAAATCGGAATGCATGTATCATTATTCGCCATTTTTTTCTATCTGTATGTACCTTATGTTCCTTTAACACTTAGTTTTTAGTCCTAATTCTACAAACAAATCAATACATAAACTAGTAAATAAATCACCAAGGATCATAAACATATTCTTGTGTATGATCATTTAAGGAGTATTATTTTTCAGACTGTATTCAATACCTCACTGTTACAAAGCTCACTAAAACTGTCATTGAGTCCCTGTTTCTTGGCCCAGGCCATCAACACTTCCTCATCTGGCACAACCACGCACATGATGTAAGGCTGAAATACACAACATACTAAAAGATAACCGTTACTAGTAAACACTAAACACATGTGTTCGAATGTTTTGGAGTTGGAGATAATATTTATATCCCTTCAGTAAGTCAAAAATAGTGTTTGTATATAGCAGACTATCATTTAATTTCATAAATAAAAATTAAACAAAAAAAATCCACATATAATTCACATTTTACACATCATTGGTATCATTTTAAACGGTTTTTAAGTCCTGTAAATACTAGATAATGTAAAATTATAGTACTGTGCTGTAATGTGGGAGTACTGTCAGGGTAATGTTGGGGTACAGTCAGGGTACTGTGGGGGAACAGTCAGGGTACTGTGGGGGAACAGTCAGGGTACTGTGGGGGTACAGTCAGAGTACTGTGGGGGAACAGTCAGGGTACTGTGGGGGTAATGAACACAACTACCACCACCCACCTGCACCACAACGACAATACACCACCACCACCACCACCACCACCACCACCACAACGACAACACACCACACATCACCACCACCACCACCACCACCTCAACGACAACGACACACCACACACCACCACCACCATCACCATCACCAAATTCGGTTCAGGGAATCATTTCCCTTCTCTCTGGGCAGCTCAAATAACCAAAACAACGTGTTAATGAGCAGTTAGACAACTGTTCAATTTCATCTACAAAGGCACTACCTCGGCTATTGCCATCAACAAAACTGGGTCTTGTTTACTTAGGGCAGTAGGGTAAGTGTGAGGTTGGGTGCACCCTAGAACCTGGTTTAAACCCCAGCGGCCTTTTTTGCCACTGACCGTTCCAAGGCGGTAGCCCTATTGTCGACCCTTTTTTGTTTGTGATGTCTTATTTATTCATCTTTAAATTTATTCGTTGTTTCTGTGTGTGTTTGTGGTTGACTGTCGTCCTTGAATGCTGCTTTCCCTGTTCGATTTTTATATCTATATTTACCTCTAAACTATCTCCTTCCACAAAGACCTGGGCCACATATATGCTTCTCATAAATATTGTTTCTATCTTTTCTGGTGCAATATACTCTCCCTAAAATTCATGAAATCACCATGATAAGCATATCTTATTTCAACAAAATGAAGAGATCCTCCTATTTCGATAAGTTCTGGTTATATGTGCTCCAGTGTCGTGCCGTAAATTCTCCATTCTGGGTCGTGAATTGCGTGTTCTAATTCCGTTCAGTAATTTTCCCAGTGCCAGTTTGGTTGTAACTAAATTATTAGTAGTATCACGGACCTATTATAAAATCAATGCCAATTTAAAGAATAAGTAATGCAATATTCAGTACGGAAAATTCACTATACAGATATTAATTGCATAGAATGGGAAATTGTCTACCCAGAATGACCATTTCCCTATCCACAATGTATTACCAATAATGGGTATTTCACTACACAGAATGGTAAATCACTATCTAAAATAGGCAATTCACTATACAAATCGGGTAATTTACTGTTCAAAAATTCACTACCCAGAGTGAACACTTCACTACCCGGACTATTAAGAAGGGGAGAGTTATTTTCAATACCCAAAATGGGCAATTTACTCAATACCTAGAATGGGCAATTTACTCTGTAGAATTGTCACACATTCAAATCACTACGCAGAATGGGCACTTCATTATACAGAACTGGCATATCACAATCCAGAATGGGCAATTTACTACCTAGAATGGGAAATTCAGTTTAAATGATATTCACTAGCCAGCAGATTTCAGATTTTCCTTACCAAGAAAGACAACTTGAATAATGCTGTTTTTTTATATAAATAAGATATTTGTTTAGGCTCATTAATGAATTTTATCATAAACTACTATGATAAAATTGTATCATAGACTACTATGTTGAAGAAAATGTCAATTTGTACTTTAGTAATGTAATGCATTCAGTTATATTCAGTTAAATAGCACATCCTTAACAGGATCTCTGTGTAGTCAAATAAAATGTATGTTTACCTGGGCTAGTTTAAACAAATTCTTCTTTCTGTCAATTACTTGAAGCGTTCCATTCTGGATAACAAAAAACAATATAAACTAGTTTATGTCATTATATACAATATTTTTGACAATATCTATATATAATGTTATATTTTATAAACAAAAACATGTAGAGAAGAATAGGGTAAAGTAATATTCTATAAAACAAGAATAGAGTTCTTCTCACATTATGTCACAAAATGATCTTGGGTAGAGCGTATTGGTCGTACATAGCTCTTGTCAGCACGTGACGACATCTGTCAGTTACATGCTTATCCACCGTTCAGTTGAAACATATTCACCATTTGCATGATAGATGCATGTACCGCGGTAAAGCGAACATATTTATAGCGTTGTTAGACGGAGTTGGGCAGGGCCATTCATAATTGTATATGTGCGTTAATGCAGGTAAAATTATAGGTATTTTACAATCTATCTCTCGAAAGGGAAAAATTACTTAGGAAAATGATTGTTATAGCGCATATGACCTTCGATCTCTAAGTGTGACCTTAATCTTGAACTGACGTGGTTGGGAGTGTGACGCTCTGCACGTCGTCTCGATATGGTGAACATCAAGCGGTTTAAGAGATATGGTGAGGACACGAAATATAGTGCATATGACCTTCGACCTCTATATGTGACCTTAATCTTGAACTGACGTGCTGGAAGTTGCGCTCTGCACGTCGTCTCGATATAGGGTGAACATTTGTGGCAAGTTATTTCCAAATCCCTCAAGCGGTTCAAAATATATGGAGAGGACACGAAATATAGTGCATATGACCTTCGACCTCTAAGTTAGACCTTGACCTTGACCTTGAACGGACGTGGCTGGCAATCGCACTCTGCACGTCGTCCCGATATGGTAAACATGTGTGGCAAGTTATTTCAAATCCCTAAAGCGGTTCAAGGGATATGGAGAGGACACAAAATATAGTGCATATGACATTCGACCTCTAAGTGGGACAATGACCTTGAACGGACGTGGCTGGTAGTCGCGCTCTACACGTCGTCCCGATATGGTAAACATTTGTGGCAAGTTGTTTTAAAATCCCTCAAGCGGTTCAAGAGATATGGAGAGGACACGACTTGTGTCGGACAGAGAGACAAACAGACATCCAAGCTAAAAACAATATGTTTCCCTCACCGTGGGGGAGACATAATTGCAAACGGGACATACATGTTTTCGCTATATGAATACCATCATTTTCAATGAACCTTTGGTGAAACTATCAACACCTATATTTTACTAAGAAAAGCGCCATAATTACATTTCTGAAACCCTTTTACGAGAAGTGATACCTTTAACGTTCTTACACGCGACTTTCAAAAACGTTAATAATACTTCTCATGTCGGACTATACTGTATGCTGTATTCTATGTACTAAATGAAGGCACAATTTGGGAGGTTTTAAATTAACGGAAATAAAAACATTTCACCTGCAAAATTATAAGAAATTGCTTGTAAAAATTATTTTTAAATATTTATGATTAAATATATAGTGACAAGGTTGTTAAAGTATACGCATGTATATATGTTCATTAATATAAAGAGAAACTTTAAAGCAGAAGGTGCTAGGAGGCGTGAGAGGTGTTGCACGTAATATTGCCTCTCATGAACAGACTCAATAAAACCGAGTCTTCTACTTTTATCTCTCGTTTGTGTTTCAGTATTTATTGGCATTCATACTAGCGTTTGTTTAGTGCCGTGTGGCGGCCGTAAAAAGTCGCCCCGACTACAAATCAGTAGTGTTATTACTTACTGTTCCTTTGGGATCATCAAGCCCAATCTTTGTGACTTTAAAGTAGAATATCGGATTAGCCGGTGCTCTGAGGCGTGACAGGTGTTGCACTTAACATTACCTCTCATAAACAGACTCAATAAAACCGCGTCTGCTACTTTTATCTCTTTTTTGTGTTTGTTCCAAGGGATCCCCTTTTCAGTATTTATTGAATTTACACTAGCGTTTGTTTAGTGCTGTGTGGCGGCCGCAAAATGTCTCCCCGACTACAAATCAGTATTATTATTACTTACTGGTCCTTTGGGATCATCAAGCCCAGTCTTTGAAGTATTAAATTAGAATATCGCTTAAGCGGATGCTAGGAGGCGCGAGAGGTGTTGCACTTAACATTACCACTTATGAACAGACTCAATAAAAACCGAGTCTGCTACTTTTATCTCTTGTTTGTGTTTGTTGATTACAATGGATCCCCTTTTCAGTATTTAAACATTGAATATAAATTGTGAGCTTACGGGCAGCCACTTGCCAATATCCCCGGTATGTAACCAGCCGTCCTTATCAATCGCCTCCGCTGTCTTCTCCGGTTCCTTGTAGTAACCATCACTGATGTTGGTCCCTCTGGCGCATATCTGGTATATACAGGAAATAACATAAGACAATTAATGTAAAAACATCAAGTAGTATGACAGTCCTTAGTAGGTAATTCACTGCAATAAATTCAACATGTTACCTATTGCCTCCAGACAATGATCTGAGAAAGTGCAATCCCACAGTCAACCTGCCCCGCGGTTTCACGTCGAGAAATAAATTCAATATATCTTTCTTCCCACACCTGAGTATGTGTCATTACAAAAGTGGGTAACAATGTCGAACAGGAAATGCAACTTTCACAGAACATAATCAACCAAAACACAAATATCCGTGTGTTAATATGTCTGATTTGGGAGGTATATCAGTGAATCAGTGCTATCAAGATTGATTAAGCTAGTCCAATTACAAATATTTGACATGAAACATGTTTAAAGTCAACAATACGTCTAATGTTGCCCTAAGTTGGTGGCTTGGTACTAAGATAGCACGTGATTTACCTCTCCTTCTCCATTAGCAGCATAGTATCCTTCATCCGGGGCATCCACCAGTTTGATGTGGTTACATGGCAGTGGAGGGCCCACATGACCTGTGCAATAATACACAATTTAAGCAAAGTCATAATAAATTAATTGCTACATTTTCATCCATGTTTTGTCTATAGATTAAACCTTAACCGGCTACATGTAAATATATATAATGGACAGTTCTGTCTTTGAATTAAGACCATTCCAGTTATGTGACAAAGGGGTGTTTTGAACTGATCAGCAGCGGACATTGTAAACTCTCAGGCTGATATGGGTTTACAATGGACGCAAAGGCTATTGTAGTCGTGCTTAGCGGCTTAAGGGTTAAACAGATGTTACTGTTATCTTGTTCATTAGAATCACTGATTCTTTACCAGACTTACGTAGCATCATTATTTATAACTAAATGAAAATAAATGTGCATGACCAATAAAACGATGGATGTTACATACCTGCCTCCGTCTCTCCAGCGATAGTGAACGTTATGCCTGCTACACCCTCCGTCTGTCCATAACCTTCAAAAACCTGGTAATATACAATATAAACAATATCCGTCATGATGTGTGATAGGTACTACATACATTAGGTAGTTTTCTAGTACGGAAAGACAGTAGTGGATAAAGATTCATGAACGGGACGTTGAATTTGGTATTACATAAGTTGCTATCTCTTGGATGAATACTAATATGTACGTATAAATCTGGTGTTAATGTCTACGTCACGTTTACCCCGCATGCGCAGACAATTTTAGAGACATTTTGAGGACGCCATTTTTATTGCAGCACAGTTGAATATCGTGAGGATATTAAACGAATTGCATTAGAGCTCGTGAGTAACGGTTGTCCAAAAGTTCGCGACGAAAGGTAGGTACGTGTATATGTTGTGAGTTTTGAGATGATGTATTGGTTATCCATTTCCGTTTTGATCCGGCCATTCCTTTATTTTGTTTTCTTTTGTGCAGCAAGAGTGCTCCAGTTAGAACGAAACAATTTATCGTAAGTAGAATATGTGCAAGTTTACACTCTCCACTGTCATACGTGTCAATAAAGTTAGCACACATTTCAGTTTATGAATGTTTTGTGTTGTCACGGATTGATCTACATGAAATTAGTCTTGATCATGTTCGACGCCTGATAATTTTGTAAACAAGCAAGCGTCGCAGATGATCTAGACTACGTATTTGTTATTCATTCTGCATGTTTAAAAATTCGAGTGAACAATTGGAAGGTTGTGTGTGCATAAACATTCCCTGACGTTTCTAAACTAAAAGAAGAACAAAATACCTAGACGGAGACGTGAGAATCATGGCTGTTGTGGTAGTCCGTGTCATTCAGACCCTGTGTAAACGGAATGTGTCTAGGATATTATGACTCGTGTTTCAGGAGACTTCCAGACATATTTTTCTTGAATGTTTATCTTTCGAAACATATTGTGATCTTTTGTTTCCACGGTCGCCAAGTGTTAAGCATACTTGACTCGAGTCCCAGAAATCACGTGTATGATTTCCAGTGGGGTCACATCCCGGATTTTTCAAACAAACTCCCGCAGTATCTTACTTGGGCATGGTACTGTGAATATAGGTCATCCTTCGGAGGGATGTAAAGTAGTCTGTCCAGTATGCAGGGAGAACTATACCCTGTGCAATATCTCTCTGAACTTCTATGTTAAGCAGTGATACAAATTAAACCAGGACCCTATATGAATTATATAGAGATTATTTAACTGCTGGGATCCATTATAGGGAAATCTTTCACCAGAGGCAGGTGTGTAGTTTTTTTCACGAACGGGCGCATGCGTGTGAGTAAAAAAAACAAAGCACGTCTACCATCAAGTAAAGGATTACCCATAGTCGATCCCAGCAGTTAAATAATCTATTTATTACATTTTAAATTACGTTTTTGCAAACAAATTTCCGCTTTATTGAACGTTATCGGCGGATGATGTTGACGTCGGCAACACTTTATTGACTGAACGTCGCAACGTTAGTTATTATTGTGTCCTGAGTTAGTTATTAATATTTAGCGATAATGAATATTCTTGCACTGAGTTCAAACACCTGCACCTCTTTTAGCCATGTTGACATACAGAGAAAGTTGAGTGCTTCGGTGATGCCGAATAATTAAAAATAGACTAGACTGAATACAACATTTTTGTTCCTAAAGGAATTACTTTCGAGTGAAAAAAATAAACTTGATAACCAGCCACATTTAGCCAATCTCAATGGCTCGCTTATTTGAGAATTGACTGGAAACGGCGATGCACTCCATTTGATGTTGGCCATCTTCACGGTAATGGATGAAATATGATATGCTGACAAAAACGGTTATTTTGCGTAATTAATTTGTTAAACATAATTGGTACGCACCAATAATTTAATTGTGTATTTAGCCTAATTTAGGGAGTTTTAACTGCGAATTTACGCAAATACGTTGCTTATCTGTAGATCTGTTCTGTGACGTTTTATGTCATAGAACTATACCAAGCCTAGTTGCATTGCCATTGTTGTGTACTGGTTAATGATATTGAGTTCTTTAAAGTTTTAATACACTAACTTTGTCACATTTCTGTACTCTTGATACAATGGCAGGGATGATTAGCAACGGCAGGGATGATTAGTGTCATGTGTAGTTGTGCATGTCATTGTTGTGTTCCAGTTGAATGACTTTTTGCGGTGTTATGCCCCATTAAAGGACATAATATCATGCTTCCCATACCAAGAAAAAGTTCAGAACTTTTTAAAAATTGTATTTCATTTAATGTAATTTTAATTTTTAAAAATTGTAAAGACTGAAATTTAAAAAAGGACAGAATGAATGCATGCATATATAATGAGAAAATACAAAAATGCAAACTCTCGTCACCATTTAGTATTTTCATTAAAATGCATTTCAATATGCTAACATGCAGAGAAATAAAATAAATAGCAATATATTTAAACAAGAGGCCGAAGAGGGCCTGTGGACGCTCTACTGGCTCAAGATAAGGTTTATGTATAAGGGGCCATAGGTCTTTCAAAAATCATTCAACCAGAACATGGCAATGACAGGTGCAACTAGGCTTAGTACCGATCATCCTCGCCAAGATTCGCTGAAATCTGGCAAAGAGTTCAGAAGAGACTAATCTGGACAAAGTTTGTGTATTAAAATATTTAAAGGGTCACAACTCTGCCAAAAATCATTCAACCAAAATATGGCGATGATATGTACAACTAGGCTTGATGGGGAATACATTAAAGAAGGCTAACTCCATGTCCACCGCCATATGCATGCCATCTTCGGGAGGGTTAAAATTTTGTGCTGTTGATTTTATTAATATTGAGTTCTGCTCAACCCGGGGCTAGAGGGCGTGAGCGGTAGCTAGCATATTTCACTACCACTCATGAACAGTCTCAATCAAACCGAGACTGCAATATTTCGTATGTGTCATGCTCGGCCGTTTCCAAAGGTCCATTATAATACTCTTTTTTTGATATAGATCATCCTTGTCAAGTTTCATCTGTATCCAGCCAGGGGTTCAGGAGAACTAGCCCAGAAAAAATTGGGGTATCAAAATCCTTTAAAGGGCCATAACTCTGCCAAATATCTGTAAACCGAAACGTGACGATGACATGCACATCTAGGCTTGGTGCTGATCATCCCTGCAAAGTTTCATTGAAATCTGGCGAGGGGTTCAGGAGAAGTAGATCAGAACAATGTTTGTTTATTAAAACCTTTAAAGGGCCATAACTCTGCCAAAAATCATTCAACCGGAACACGGTGATGATTTGCACAACTAAACACACAATTGATCATCCCTAAAAAGTTTTGTTTAATCCGGCCAGGGTTTCAAGAGAACTAGTCAGAACACAGTTTGTGTATTAAAACCTTTAAAGGGCTATAACTCCACCAAAATCATTCAACTGGAACACGGTGACAATGTACAACTAGGCTTGGTACTGATCATCCCTGCAAAGTTTCAATGAAATCCGGCAAAATGAAGGCCTTTTCGTCTTAATGAGGCCAAGATATAGCATATTTCAGAAAATAATGGTCCAATCTGGATGTTTTTCGAACTTGTCCAAGCTTTCATTGATATTAACAATCTGGTAAAGTTTCTTAAAGATCGGATGAAAGATTAAGGCCTTATCATCTTAACGAGGCAAAATATAGGATTTTTAACTAAATCAAGGGCCATAACTCCACTGTTACTGGTCCGATCTGGCTGGTTTTCGAACTTGACCGAGCTGTCATTGATATTAACAATCTGGTAAAGTTTCGTAAAGATCAGATGAAAGATGAAGGCCTTATCGAATTAACGAGGCAAAATATAGCAATTTCAACTAAATCAAGGGCCATAACTCATCTGTTACTGGTCCGATCTGGCTGGTTTTCGAAACTGTCTGAGCTGTCATTGATATAAACAATCAGGTAAAGTTTTGTAAAGATCAGATGAAAAATCTTAACGAGGCAAAATATAGTATTTTTAACTAAATCAAGGGCCATAACTCCGCTGTTACTGGTCCGATCTGGCTGATCTTCGAAATGTCCAAGCTTTCATTTATATAAACAATCTGGTAAAGTTTGGTAAAGATCGAATGAAAGATAAAGGCCCTATCGTCTTAACGAGGCAAAATATAGCATTTTTAACTATATCAAGGGCCATAACTCCGCTGTTAATGGTCCGATCCAGCTAGTTTTCGAACTTGGCCTAGCTCTCATTTATATAAACAATCTGTAAAAGTTTGGTAAAGATTGGATGAAAGATGAAGGCCCTATCATCTTAATGAGGCAACATATAGCAATTTTAACTAAATCAAGGGCAATAACTCCACTGTTAAAGGTCCGATCTAGCTGGTTTTCGAACTTGTCCAAGCTTTCATTGATATTAACAATCTGTGCAAGTTTGGTAAAGATCAAATAATAAATAAAGGTGCTAGAGTGTTCACAAGGCTTAATATGGCATTTTTCAGCAAAACAAGGGCCATAACTCCGGTGAAATTATTTCAATCTTGCCAGTTTTCGAACTTGTCCGAGCTTTCATTAATATAAAGACACTGGCAAAGTTAAGTATAGGTCCAATTAATATTGAAGGCCCTAGAGTGTTCACAAGGCAGAAAATAGCATCTTCCAGAAAAAACAAGGGCCATAACTCCGGTGTTACTGATCTGATTTAGCTGGTTTTCGAACTTGTTTGAGCTTTCATTGATATTAACTATCTGTGCAAGTTTGGTAAAGATCAAATAATAAATGAATGTGCTAGAGTGTTCACAAGGCAGAAAATGGCATTTTTCAGAAAAAACAAGGGCCATAACTCTGGTGTTACTGAACCAATTAAGCTGATTTTCGAACTTGGCGAAGCTATCATTAGTATTAACAATCTGTGCAAGTTTAGTAATGATCAAATAATAAATGAAGGTGTTAGAGCGTTCACAAGGCAAAAAATGGCAATTTTCAGAAAAAAACCAGGGCCATAACTCCGGCGTTACTGATCCGATTTGGCTGGTTTTCGAACTTGTCCGAGCTTTTATTGATATTAACAATCTGTACAAGTTTGGTAAAGATCAAATAATAAATGAAGGTGCTAGAGTGTTCACAAGGCTTAATATGGCATTTTTCAGCAAAACAAGGGCCATAACTCCGGTGAAATTTATCCGATCCGACTGGTTTTCGAACTTGTCCGAGCTTTCATAGATATAAAGACACTGGTAAAGTTTCGTAAAGATTCGATTAATAATGAAGGCCCTAGAGTGTTCACAAGGCAAAAGATAACAGACGGACGGACGGACGACGGACGACGGACGACGGACAACTCGCCATCCCATAAGCTCTGCTGGCCTTCGGCCAGTAGAGCTAAAAATGTAAGCTAAACTGAGGCATATACAAGTTCAACTAACTCGAGTTCCAAAGAATCTAGAAAGACCGCGCTGCAAATTCAGAAATGCTACATACATTATAAATTTGAGTAATCGCACCTTTTGTATTGTTTCATGTTGATTGAACAATCAACCATAAAATGAACCCAATTCAGAAACAGCCGATTAAACACCGGTTCACACTTGCCATTGTTCCAGTTTACGCTACCATGTGTACAACTAATTAGTAGGCACTTAAAGGGACACATGGCAATCTTGCAGTATTTGAAATGGGTGTCACAATTTATATATCCAGTATCATTTTTACTTTTACCCTGGTTACATTTAAATAAATCAAATTTTAAGTATTCACTATTTCGTCGTATTATACTATAAGTTTTAATAACTGCAGGAATAATATAAGAAATAATAATATGCAAAAACAAATGGCTTAATACAATTCTTATAATTAACATTAAAGAGGCACTACCTATATCTACGCGATGTTTAATGTAAAATATTAAATACTCAATATTACTGCATTTATATGTATACAAAGCTATTTTATGAGTATTCTAAGGAGAAACATGGTTCGTATTCCAGTTCTGTAAATTATTAATTATGATCAAAACAATATCTTGAATAAAATGCTGCCCAGCCTTTTATTCCTGCCGGAGAACTACGAGTTTTTACGATTTTCTCGGACATGCCCAATGCGATTCAGTTGAACGAAAACAAACTATTCGGGGCAGTTCCGATAGTAAACGAATCGATCGGAACTCTTCGCCAATCCGACGAGGCAGTTGCGATTGTAAACGAATAAGATCGGAAATCTCCGCAATCGACTTGTCTAAAACAATTACGAATACAATTTCAAAAATCCGATCTTTTCAATCCTGTTTTTCGACAGCAAAACGCATATTACATGGGGTGAAACTATTGCCATTTACCTTTTTCATAGTCCTCTTTATAATTAAGTGAAGTTTATATCAATTGGTGGACAAAAAGATATAGGTAGAGCCCCTGATAAAAGCTAACGGGGCGCTGCTAGTTTTTGAAATCTCAAGATTGCCATGTGTTCCTTTAACACTTATCAGTGATCGTAAAGTTCAAAAACACAGACAGGCTTAGTATCTCTACTAATTCGTAAGCAAACATTTTCAAATTTTCTGTTTTGATCAGACATTTTGGCCGCTAGAGGGCGCCACATTATTTGATGTTTTACCCGGCTCGATCACACAGTTAAATCTGTGAATAATGTCACAACTTTATATGACAGATAATGTTGAGCGCGGGAACACAAACCAGTTGATTGACAGCAAGAGGCGTAACAGTGGGCGGAGTCTTATCGCATCACAATTGGGTTTTCAATAAACGCTGACATAATTAGTCTATCGATCTAAATTGATTGTCACTAATTAGCTAAAACACTCAGCGGGATAGTGGCTTATAAACAGTGAAAGACTTTGTGAATTAGAATTCGGGATTTTCCGAGATCTTTCAGACAAAATCTGTCAGAAATTTGGATTCGCCAGACCGCCGATGTCTGGTGAATTTGGTATGTATTTCTTACGGTTTTCATTCGCCAGTTCAGGTTACTTTTCGCCTATGACGATTTGGCGAATGACCTAGTAAGCCCATAAAAATTAACCATTGGTATTCGTGAACAATCGTAAAGATGTGTTAATGCTCTGATCAATGAAATGTGAACCCCAAATTGTACTTTTGTTTTCGATCGCTGTCGTACAAATTCGCTACCTCACCGGTTGACTCATAGAATATGTTTTCAAATAAAACTAGCAATGTTCCGTCGTATATGCAAGCGTCTAATCATTTGAATCGATAAAGCATGTCGTCTGAGAACAAGTTAAATGTAAACACTAAATTTCCTTCATAGGAGGGAGAACAGCCTAAAAAACAGCGGGTTAAAGTCAATACTTGTCAAAAACAATAAACTAACATCTTGTGTGGTGTCACATATTAGTACTGCGAACAATTTAACGATTTTGCAACAACGGTGTCGGACAAACACTGGTATAAATTGTCCTTGAAAACAGTGGGAAAACCTGGAAAAAAACTTGAGTTTTGTTCTCAAAAAACTGTGGGAACTCTGTAATGCACTTACTTTGTACAGACTAGTTCTCCTGCTACCCTGGCTGGCATTCAACAACTAGTGACCTATATCATTGCCATGTGCCGGTTGAATGAATGTTGAAAATGTGTTACGGTCCCCTGCACATTTAGCCAGTAGAACATCCACAGACACTTTCACCTCTTGTCTGCACCGTATTTTCAATACTATAACACTTAGAGATACCAAACTTGGTATGTGGATACATCTTGGGATAGCTGTGTGTCGCATACCAAAATAAGGCCACTGTGACTTTGACCTTGACCTGTGACCTCTGTCATAGAAAATGCTTGTCCAGACCGTATTTTCATTACTATAACACTAAGTCTTAGAGATAGCATACTTGGTATTTAGATACATCTTGGGATAGCGATGTGCCGCGTACCAGAATAGGGTAATTGTGACCTTGACCTGTGACCTAGGGCAAGGCGCGGTGACATTGACTATCAAACGATGTCTGATCAATTACTAGAGAATGGTTGGACCTAGGGTTCTCAAACTTGTAAGGAGGGTTGGTCATGACCAGCAGATGACCCCTATTGATTTTGGGGTCACTAGGTCAAAGGTCAAGCTATCATTTTTTTTTCTTTCTTTAAACGATTGTTTTTTATGAACGCAAAGTTCATAAAAAAAACAATCCTTTAAAAAAAAAAAAAAAATCCGACCTACCCTACCTACCAATTTTGAACATGTTACCAGAACCACACTATTTTTTTTGTAGGCCTGACCAGTAGATGACCCCTATTGATTTTAGGGTCACTAGGTAAAGGTCAAGATCGTGGTGAAATTGACTATCAAATCGATGTTCACTAGGTCAAAGGTCACGGTGACATTGACTATCAAACGATGTCTGATCAATAACTAGAGAATGGTTGGACCTAGGGTTCTCAAACTTGTAAGGATGGTTGGTCATGACCAGCAGATGACCCCTATTGATTTTGGGGTCACTAGGTCAAAGGTCAAGCTAGTGACGACATTGACTATCAAAACGATGTCCGATCAATAACTAAAGAATGGTTGGACCTAGGGTCCTCAAACTTGGAAGGATGGTTGGTCATGACCAGAACATGACCCTTATTGATATCAAAACGATCCTTGATCAATAACAAAACAATGTCCAATCAATAACTAGAGAATGGTTGGACCTAGGGTCCTCAAACTTGGAAGGATGGTTGACCAGTAAATATTACGGATACAGGTTGTAGATACAGTCACAGGGATATTGAATATCAAAACGATCTCAGATCAGTGACATTGGTTGGACCTATGTCTGTTCGGGCGAGTGGGGGTGCCATACGTTTTCGTCCCATGGACAATAACAATTTCTAGTTTTATTTAGTTTGACATTCTTTTGATCTACATTTTTATTAATTTCGCTTAGTTTTGTACACTTTTTTTGTGATGTCTGGGCGATCTCTGTAGTGTAAGGAAACACACTTTTCTTTCGAGAAAAGAGATTCAAGTTCAAGTCTTGGCAGGGACCTGACACACTGAGTTGTACATACAATTATTTTTTTCCACATCAGTAATGTTGTTTTTGTATATTAAACATATTTTTCAACAAAATACCTATTCCCATTTGTCACTTTCCGACAAATCTACAACATCTCATGCACCCCACTTAAAGGGATGCACAGCAATCTTCATTTCAGATTTTGTAGTGTCCCTTCACTTCTTCAGTTTTCCTACTAATTATGCAATCATGACCGTTATATCTTGGTAGTAATACTCATCCTTACAGCAGGTTGTCACACAGTTATTCTTCCGTAAATCACCCCAGCAACGACTAAGCCAGTGCCCTTCAATTAATAAATTATTGCTCCCCACAACAAAGTGTGGTCGGGGCGCCATGTTCATTTTGACCCCTATTGATTTTGGTGTCACCATGTCAAAGGTCAATCCGGACTAACATTGACTATCCAAACAGTGTCCGATCAATAACTACAGAATGGTTGGCACAAGGGAACCCAAACTTAGATGGATGGTTGCTCATGACCAGTCGATGGCCCCTATTGCTTTTGGGGTCACTAGCTCAAAGGTCAAGGTTGTGTTGACATTAACTATCGAAACGATGTCCGATCAATAACTACAGAATGGTTGGACCTAAGTCCCCCAAACTTGGAAGAACGCTTTGCCATTACAACTAGATGACCCCTATTCATTTTGGGGTCACTACATCAAAGTTCAAGGTCGCGGTCAGATTCGCTATCTAAAGATGTCCGATCAATAACTACACAACGGTTGATCCTACGGTCCTCAACCTTGAAAGGATGGTTGGTCATGACCAGTAGATAACCTGTTCTTAGCTCCACTGATCAGAGATCAGCAGACTCTGATCAGCAGAGCTTATGCCGTGGTGCGGCGTTCGTCTGTCTGTCTGTAAACTTTTATTTGTAGCGACTACTCCTCTGAAAGTACTGGATGGATATTCATGAAACTTTACAGAAATATTCCCAATGAAGTCTAGTTGATCCTAGCCAAAATTCATGTTGATGTGAAATCCAAGATGGCCGCCAAAGCAAAAAATATATTTTTAAAATACAAGTTTGTAGCGACTACTTCTTGAGAACTATAAGTGATATTGATAGCGGAATTTTTCTAAAATGATCAGCTTGACATCATATGATGTTGGTCCTTGTCAAAAACCTTTTTGATTCGACGTTAAACATGGCTGCCAGTGGCCATCTTTGTTTACATAGTTATATAGTAAAAACTTGTAGCGACTACCCCTCTAAAACTACTTGGCGGATTTTCATGAAACTTTTCAGGAATGTTGCCCTTGATGTCTTATTGATCCTAGCAAAATCTCAGGTCGGCCGGAAATTCAAGATGGCCACCACGGCTAAAAATAGATTTTTAAAAAATAAGTTTGTAGCGACTACTTCTTGACAACTTTAAGAGATATTGATATGGGACTTTTTCTAAAATGACCAGCATGACATGGTGTTGGTCCTTGTCGAAAATAGTGTGATTTGACATTAAACATGGCTGCCAGCGGCCATCTTTGTTTACATAGAGTTATATAATGAAAACTTGTAACGACTACTCCTCTGCAACTACTTGAGGGATTTCCATGAAACTTCACAAGAATGTTGCTCTTGATGATGTCTAATTGATCCAAGCAAAATTTCAGGTCGCCCGGAAATTCAAGATGGCCGCCACGTCTAAAAATAGATTTTTAAAAAAAAAAGTTTGTAGCGACTACTTCTTGAAAACTATATTTAAATAGATATTGATATGGGACTTTTTCTAAAATTATTAGCATGACATGATGGTTATCCGAGTCGAACATTATTTTGATTCGACTTTAAACATGGCTGCCAGTGGCCATCTTTGTTTACATAGAGTTATATAATGAAAACTTGTAGTGACTACTTCCCTGAAACTACCTGACGGATTATTATGAAACTTCACACGAATGTTGCCCTTGATGTCTAATTGATCCTAGCAAAATTTCAGGTCGGCCGGAAATTCAAGATGGCCACCATGGCTAAAAATAGATTTTCAAAATACAAGATTGTAGCGACTACTTCTTGAAAACTATAAGTGATATTGATATGGGACTTTTTCTAAAAATGATACAGCATGACATGATGTTGGTCCTTGTCAAAAACCGTTCTAATTCGATCTTAAACATAGCTGTCACTGACCATCTTTGTTTACATAGAGTTATATAATGAAAACTTGTAGCCACTACTCCTCTGAAACTACTTGACGGATTTTCATGAAAATTCACAGGAATGTTGCTCTTCATGTCTAATTGATCCTAGCAAAATTTCAGATCGGCCAGAAATTCAAGATGGCCGCCACAGCTAAAAATAGATTTAAAAAACATAAGTTTGTAGCGACTACTTCTTGAAAACTATAAGTGATATTGATATGTGACTTTTTCTAAAATGATCAGCATGACGTGATGGTTATTCGAGTCGAACATTATTTTGATTCGACTTTAAACATGGCTGCCAGTGGCCATCTTTGTTTACATAGAGTTATATCGTGAAAACTTGTAGCGACTACTCCTCTGAAACTACTTGATGGATTTTCATGAAACTTCACATGAATGTTGCTCTTCATGTCTAAATGATCTTAGCAAAATTTCAGGTCGGCCGGAAATTCAAGATGGCCACCATGGCTAAAAATAGATTTTCAAAATACAAGATTGTAGCGACTACTTCTTGAAAACTATAAGTGATATTGATATGGGACTTTTTCTAAAAATGATACAGCATGACATGATGTTGGTCCTTGTCAAAAACCGTTCTAATTCGATCTTAAACATAGCTGTCACTGACCATCTTTGTTTACATAGAGTTATATAATGAAAACTTGTAGCCACTACTCCTCTGAAACTACTTGACGGATTTTCATGAAAATTCACAGGAATGTTGCTCTTCATGTCTAATTGATCCTAGCAAAATTTCAGATCGGCCAGAAATTCAAGATGGCCGCCACAGCTAAAAATAGATTTAAAAAACATAAGTTTGTAGCGACTACTTCTTGAAAACTATAAGTGATATTGATATGTGACTTTTTCTAAAATGATCAGCATGACGTGATGGTTATTCGAGTCGAACATTATTTTGATTCGACTTTAAACATGGCTGCCAGTGGCCATCTTTGTTTACATAGAGTTATATCGTGAAAACTTGTAGCGACTACTCCTCTGAAACTACTTGATGGATTTTCATGAAACTTCACATGAATGTTGCTCTTCATGTCTAAATGATCTTAGCAAAATTTCAGGTCGGCCGGAAATTCAAGATGGCCACCATGGCTAAAAATATTTTTAAAAAATAAGTTTGTAGCGACTACTTCTTGAAAACTATAAGAGATATTGATATGGGACTTTTTCTAAAATGATCAGCATGGCATGATGGTTATAGCAGTCGAACATCATTTTGATTCAATGTTAAACATGGCTGTCAGCGGCCATCTTTGTTTACATAGAGTTATAAAATGAAACATTGTAGCGACTACTCCTCTGAAACTACTTGACGGATTTTCATGAAACTTCGCAGGAAAGCTGCTCTTGATGTCTCATTGATCCAAGCAAAATTTCAGGTCGGCCGGAAATTCAAGATGGCCGCTACGGCTAAAAATAGATTTTCAAAAAGCAAGTTTGTATCGACTACTTCCTGAAATCAAAATCAATCAGTAGAGCTTCAAGGTCATTGACCTCTTGTTATTTTCCGGTCACTAGGTCGGAGGTCAAGGTTGCGGTGCCCTTCACTATCAATACGATGTCCTATCAACAACTACAAACTTGATGGATCTAGGTCCTCCAACTTGAAAGGATGAATGGTTGCTCATGACCAGTCCATCACCCTTATCCTTATTCATTTAAAGGTCAAGGTGCCGGTGACAGGGCTTTTTTACCTTATATAACAGAGGCCTGTAAAGGGCCTCTTCCCAACAGAAAATTGGACTGTTTTTTCCCAACTGTGGCAGAAATATTTCCCAATCGGAAAACAGCAGTTTCTCAGAATTTGAGAAAAAGCATGAATTCTGCAGTGTGTTTTTGGCTGCTAAGTAATTCCGACTTGGAAAAGTTAATAATAATGGTAAATAATGGATGACAATATAAATAAAGTATATTAATGTCATATTTACTTAATTTATGAAACCTTGTATTTTTCCCAAATTGAGAAATAAGCGCGTTCTTTTTCCCAAAAATGGACAGGCCTGGGCCTCTTCCCAATTTTGTGGAAAAAAGCCCTGGGTGACCTTCACTATCAAAACGATCCCGGATCCAGAACATCTACATGCAGTCCGTACTTCCCATGGTATAATATATGTGTTATACCTTTTCTTGTTTATAATGATAAAAATGCAACATCAAACAATAAATAAACTAGTTACAACCCATGAATCTTTAGGAAATTATTATAATATATATTATGATACATCGAGATAACTCCAATGACATATTACTATAAATATTTCACATAATTATGAAACTGTCAGAAACCATTTCACACATAATATTATTTATATTAAAGATAATATTACTCACCGCACAGCCCAAGGCACATCTGATAAAGGTCAGAACTTTGTGTTCCAGGGGAGCCGAGCCTGTAGTGATCATACGCACTCTCCCACCTAGTATTGCCTGCACTTTATGAAACACTAACTTGTCCCATATACTGTCTTTCCTGATCACATATCTGGAACATAATGAGTGGTTAATATATAGAGGATCTTACATGTGTGCATGTTTAATAATGAGTAGGATAAAGTATATGATTCTATACTGTGCCGAGCATCATATCAATTTTATCTATCGAGTTTAAAAATGCAATATTACACAGTCACGAATGTGAGGTTCTGTTTATCACATAATTTCGAAAACGCCCAAAAAAAAACGTACATTTATTAATTAACCTCTCAATATTTCTCGTTGTCAAATCACAGAGCATTCAGAACCCCTCGTCAGTTTCCGTAATCCAATATTTCTCGTTGTCAAATCAAACAGAGCATTCAGAACCCCTCGTCAGTTTCCGTAATCCAATGTTTCTCGTTGTCAAATCACACAGAGCATTCAGAACGCCTCGTCAGTTTCCGTAATCCAATATTTCTCGTTGTCTAATCACACAGAGCATTCAGAATCCCTCGTCAGTTTCCGTAAACCAATATTTCTCGTTGTCATATCAAAAAGAGCATTAAGAACGACACGTCAGTTTCCGTAATCCAATATATTAACGGTTACGGAAATAGATGAGATAATTCCGATTGCACACGATGACCCGATCGATGTTTCGACTTTCCTTTGCATATGTATTACACTAGTGTATTGTGACAATAATCTTAAATACTCAATATCAAAAGAATCAATACAACTGAAACCATGAAAATTATTTTTTATTTATTCATCTTTTATTTCCGTCCTAATTGGTAGGAGTCTTTGACATTAGATAGCATGTTTGATTTGGAAGTGAGATATTCATGAGCCGTTAAAGCTACACAATCCCGATAAAATAATACAATTTCAAGTTGTTTTAAACATAAGAACGCCTATAGATGAAGTTCTTTGCTGGTTGTGTTGTCTACATTGTTTAGACTGGTATATTGTCATAGCGTATATCGAGGCATTTGCATAATAGGCGTAATAATCGCTTCGGTAACTTTGAAATTGTACCACCCAACGATTACGGGTATATAAACCTAAACGTTTATATAGCAATTTGCTCAGATATCCGATAACTACAGACTATTCAACTCGATGAGGATATTTAATGGCGTGCAATGTAACTATATACATGTTTGTATTGTTGAACGAAAGGGAACAAGTAAAAACGTAAATACATCACTATGTAGAGAATTATAAACACTTACCCGCGTATTCCACATATGTTCCATATATTGTATATACTTATTTCCTAAAATATCCTTCAAATAATCCAAAATCACACACGTATTATACATGTATACATATACAGAGAGCGTGTATCAGTAGCCAATAGTATGTAACGTGAAATACATGCTCAGGTGTTGACACGGGATAGGGAGAAATTATTGTTTACAATGAGACACTCGGAGGATATTGTTCAAATTAAGTTATATATATGGAATTTTCTTTTGTTGGAAAAAGACCAGCAATATTATTTCTCGCAAATCGTAGTTTTCAGGATGTGAGGAAGGGGTATACACATGAAGGTCGCCCATCCGTCTATCCTTCAGTTGCACTTTTCAATTCCGGAGCTTCTTGGGAAAATAATAAGAGTCACAATTCGTAAAAAAATGGATCGCTCTTGCGTGCGAGCTTTTGTGGGTGCGTGCCTAAACCGTGCTTGTGTGCGAGCTATTATGCATATGTTTGTTAATATTTAAATCTGACGAATTTGAAAGGCATTTGAATACTTCTTCTTCATAAAAAAAGAAACTTCATAAAAAAAAAAGTTTTAAAAATGCTAAGGCCTGGGCTAGAACCCCGTCCGCAACGATGAAAGGATACTAAGACAGCGCGTTAACCTATTGCGCTACGGAGGCCGAATAAGAATATCGTAATAATTAAGTTACTTTACATAAATATGCTCATTCGCGAAGACTGCTAATATCACGGTGGATAGACGTAACGGAGCCTGGTTGCTCAAAACTGCGTTACCTTGATTCTGGTTGCACTTATAACGGACCCTGGTTGGTAAATGGAAACTGGTGTCAAAAAGTTCGAACATAAAGATACAGTATCGTATGTATAAGAAAAAAAATTATGCGACGGAATTTTTGAATATCATATCCTTCGAAATGCATTTTCTTATGTATAACAAATGCAGAATAATTCCTAACAAGCTTACCGGTCGATACAAAGTTGATGACTTTAAAAAGCCAAACTTCCATATGTTCTCTCTGACTGATTTAATGTGATCCCAAACTGGTTTGCAACTGCTGTTGTTCAATAAAGATAACTGTTTAGTCTAAAAATCTGCAAATATTTACATCATGTCTAAATTTCAGAGAACCGGACCCTGGTTGCTTTGTAAAAAATGCTTGAGATTCTGGCAACGGACACAATCTGTATCTTTGGCACCGGATCCTGGTTGATAGATTGTTTTCTATATACCTTCAGATTAAAGAGAAAACGACGATCGGGACTATGGCTCCACCAAAACAAACAATAAAAAAACATCTATTGGTTACATGGTGTTTTAAGTCATCTTCAGCACATTTTAGGTTATATATGATGGTCCAGTTTTTTCGTGGGGGAGGCAAGGCAGACCATCCACATTTTCATAAGTAGGACAAGTACTGCATGCCTCATGAAATCTGGGAACGAGTTGGATTCGTACCCACGACCGTAGCGGTGAACTTGAAACAGTGCCTCACCAATCTGGACCACCGGTACTAAAATCATTCATGCGACAGCATGATGGAAAATAAAAAAAGAACAGCCCAATATTGAATGTAGAGGATGTGATTATGTTATAGTGATAGAATCTGGTGGTGAGTTTGGCTAAATGCATCTATGTCGTACAAGGTACAATACTAAACAAATGTACTCCGGACCTACGTTCGTGTATATACATTTGCGCCTTGAGATAATTCTCTCTTCACGACCTGTCTTCCGTCGACAGTACCCTAAAATAAACTATGGGCCCGCAATAGACATTAACCAAACTTACTTTCCCCGCAGAGCGCTGCATGACGTTTTTTGTCGCCGTTTTACACGACAATGACCTCAAACAGTTTTTATATTTGTAACCGGAGGCCCCGGGTTCAATACTCCGTGGTACTAAGTTTCGTCGGTGTGTTCTTTGGCAAGACACTTTCCCTTATCCGTTAAACAACATTCAATATTTAAAAAAAAAGTTCATTCAAAAGTCATTATCTTAGAGCACGCAGCTGTCTGTAAAAATCCGAAAATTTAAAAAAAAACACAATACATAAAAAACAACAAAAACAACAATAATCAAATGAAAAAGTAGGGACGAGAGGATATAAGGATTCAGACTATATCATCAACATGTCAGCGTCAAATAAGATATAAAATAGTGGGAAAAAAACGAAACACAGCATATCTGGGAATAAAACAATATTTATAGCTGGTCGCCCAAAAGAAAGGAAGGATACATACAAATCCGAGAAGCTGCCCTAATCTTACTTACGAATATATTTTCCTTTGAGCAAATTTTTCCAAGGATAGACTGTGAAACACAGAACTGGTGTACATACCAATCCGACGAGAATAAAGGAACATGTTTTACTCAATGTTAGACTTGCGGCGATAAGGCTTCATCCGGGTCAAATGCAACGTGCCATCAAGTAGACCACGCCTTTCCCCTTGAAGTGTACGAGTTCCTCGCCGATGTTTGGAGGGTGAAAACTCGTTAAATGTAAAAATCTTTAAAATATCTCAGCACATTTTTTTTCCATAAGTTGACCCCCGCATAAATCCCACCCAATTGAAAATGTCGCAGCTTTATCTTCCACCGCTGATATCAGACCGAGATATTTCGAACAGGGGAACATATCTGGTCGTTTTTGGACTAGGGGCTTTTCAAACCCTAGTCCTTAGCAGGCGACAAAATTCGAGCACGCTAGAAGCCGAAACAGATCGTCACTGACGAAATGTATCACTACGCTAACAGACAGAGAGAGCGTCAGCTGTCATTTTGATTGGGTGTTCATTCGCATAAAAGAGATAAAAACACATCCCACTCACTGTACGCATATTGATAGGGGCCCTGGCCTTGTGTAGAGAAGAAATAGTTCTCCGGATCAGACAAATACCATCTAAATCGTAAATAAGCTGTGGGAAATGGAAAGAAAATTGAAGAATGTGATGTTTGGGCCTATGCTTTTTTTTCTACTAAGACAAGAAACAAGATGATCTATTTTATCTCGAAATATTATAAACCCCGTTTGGACCCCGTACATCCAGCTTTGCAAACCTGGGATAAAGTAGCTCATTTGCATATTAATGTCGAAAGGACCAATGCTTCCGAGCAAAAGTAGTTATTTTTCAGCAAAATTGTTTTAATAGTTTACGTGTTTTTACCCGCCAGGGTCCTTTACATGAGTAACCGGTAACGCTGTTTTGATCAGCCAGTGTCCGTTACGTCTGTCCACCGTGAATATAAACCATTTCTTTTTTCCAGGTCCGTAGCTACACTGGGACACACAGAGGTATTTGCCTTGGTTGAATTTTGGGAATGTACATACTTTACATAAAAAACAACTATATACTAGTATATAAGGACCCTGGGGGCAAATGCAACACGTTGAAGGAAATTAAAACAAACTCTAGGGTGGAGATTGCCACTGCACACCAACATAAGAGATATGCCTCGGTTAAATTTCAGGGCTGGTTACGGGCCAGTTTTCATTCAAAATTACTTTACAAATCAATGAAATTAGGACAGGCTAATTACTAGTATTTGAACTTAATTGTTATGCTAAAACTTTCGTTTTTTAGTTAACACTTACCCTGTGTTACAGACGGAAGCTGACATCTTTCATATTTTCTTCGATTTTGAAATATTATCAATCAGAATTTTAATGTTCAGATTGCCAATTCATACATTTGTGTTGCTTTTTTTTTTGTTTCATGAAAACATCAATATTGGGCCCCACCCCGAAACATTGGGGTGTGGAGTCCTCCGGCTCTTACGCCTATGTTTATAAGACTATATAGGAACTCTCTCTCTCTATCTCAATGCCTTCCACCCCACTCCTTCCTTCCCCCACTCTCTCTCCCCTTTTCTCACTTTTTTCCCTCCCTCCCTCTCGCTTTCTTTCTTTCTCTGTATCTCTCTTTCTCTGTGTGTGTCTCTCTCTCTCTTTCTCTCTTTCCTTCTCCCTCTTTTTGACTCTCTTTGTCTCTCTCTCTCTATCTCTGTCTCTCTGTGTCTCTCTATCCATTTTATTTTCAATTTCAATATTTCAGTTCATGCATAAATTAAGAGGAATTCATTAAAACTATGTTGATTTATAATCTACTTATATGTGTAAACCATGCATGCATAACTTCACAAAACAAATACTATATCTCCATCTTTACCATTAGTTACGGGCCTCTACCAATATTCCAGTTTCGATAAACAATGTCTCCCTTGTGTTTTGTGTCAATATACACTACACACAAACACACACACACACATACACATAAAAATGGAGGATTATTTGTATATAATAGTTTCTTTGATGCAACGCGATAGTTGGAAAGGCTACGTTTAATTATAGGTATTGTTTTGGATTATATATAAATATGGACTTATAAGGTTGTTTGAGTAAGTACATCTATAGCTTCCTTTTCAATTTCTAATGACTTGTATTTCCTATTAGGTCTTTCTACTGAAGATTGGTCTCATCAGTTCGGTGGTAAAATGCCGTCTGCTAAAATCCACTTTTATACCCGTTATAAGACCAGTGGTCGATTCACAAAGTACCTGAAGCGTATCATACAGTACCGCCTTATCTCATTAATATTCAGTGAATTTAGGTAGTGCGCATGTTGTATATATGTAATCACTTAGTACAACATGCGTAATAACCGTTAGATTTGTTCAGTTCTAGTGTGCCTTTTATCGGGATTGTGTAGCTTTAAGCAAATAATTAGCTTCAACACATTGTACCCAAACTATAAAAATACAAACACAGTATTGACAGACAAAATACACATATGCACATACAAAGCATTAATCTAGAGCAAATGACAAATGGATAAATCAATCATAAAATTGTCTTTAAAATGTGTTTTTATTTAAAAATCTGAACTTTAAAATGTGCCAATAATTTTAAACCAAAAGCAATCAAACATACTTTTTTATTTCCCTTGTCTTGGCAGCCAGTGCCCAGTTTAGCAATGTTGACTTGACGTAACTTGAACTCACTCCAGCCATTACCTATAGTAACCATGTAAACAATAACTACAACTAATAGTACACTTCTCAAAATACGTTAATGACCACAAAATAGAACAGTAATAATAACTTCATATTCTGGATTTCATATTCATATACAAAGTTAATACATGTGTAATGAAATTGTAAAAGACAGCTAAACTTAAAAATTGCAAAAAGACAAAAAATTGTTTAGGGTCAGCACTTTAAAACATGACCAACATCTAGTGAAAATTAGACTAAGTAGATGTATATTTCACATTTATGAAAGTAGATATAAAACAGGAAAAGTAGTACTCAAGGACGACAGTCAACCACAAACACACACAGAAACGAAAAACAACTATATATAAAGATGAAGAACAAAATGCAAGATAAGACCTCACAAACACATAAGGGTTAACAATAGGGCTACCGCCTCTGAATGGTCAGTGGCCGCTGGGGGGTTTAAACCAGGTTCTAGGGTACACCAAACCTCACTCTTACCCTACTGTTATCCCAATAAACGGGACAGTGTACATAAATATATTCCCGCCATAGGCAGTATAAATAAAACACATAAATGATCATGTATATACAGATGCCTAGGCAGCCACAAAGTAAGTACTCAGTGACTTGGCAGAAGCCAGAGAAACAAGAGAACAAACGTTAAGGGTACGACAAGACAAGATTGAAGACAAACATCAAACGCTACCGTCCTATAAGGATTTAGGTAGACGTCATCATAGGGTCCACAATCTGTCCGGTCATCGCACAATCAAAGAGGAAAGCATAGTGGCGAACTGTAAATGGGTCAACCACTAAATATGCAGTGCGTTGCAATATGGTAGGGACTTTTGATACATTTTTTAACAAGTTTAATATAGATTGTATGAAAGTGATTATACGAAGTTTGTAAATCACATCACCATAGAAGTCAAGTTGTGATATTCCTTGTCGCAGATGAGGTCTTAAATTAGTTTTTATATTTTAAAATAGATCAGGGTTACGATAATGACATTTTGCAAAGGTTTTTCGAAGTGATGGTAACGGTAGTTTTGCGAAATTAAAGTCATGAATTACGTAAATTTGAAATAGATAGAGTCTGGTCTCAGCTAGTCGTTTCATTTAAACATGGAGATCAGACATTGACTGATAAAACAGTAGTATGCGGAAAATATCGGCTATTCTTTTAAGTTACGTTATCTGACGTTATAAAACTAGTACACAGTATTAACTTTCATAACCCATCCAAATTCTTCTCCAAGAAGCGAAAACGGGGTTGGCTGGGATATGAAACACTGTCTTAATTTCGGCTTTATAAGTTTGCATAATGTAAAATTAAAACATCTAATAGGTAATTTTAAACAGGTTATCGCTTTTTTTATTTAAAAAAATGTTTCTAAACGTGTTTCATTGTTGAAATATCCTTTATAAAATCCTGCTTATATAAGCTTTCCCATCGCTTAATGGAATTAAAGCGGGACCACGTAATGACCATACAGAAATGTGGATAATCTGCATGTTAAAAAGAATATTATGTTAGTGCCTGATACTATCAAGTTTATTAGGCTCGGCAGAAAACGCGGACTGACTGTGCATAGTTTCGAAGTCTCGTCCAATAAATTACAGGACTGGCAATTAAATAGCATGGCCTCGAATTTTGCGCACGACTTGTCGTTTAAACCCACATCAAGTTGTATTTCATTATCACAAGCGGTTAAGAATTGTGTCCCCTTTTGTGGAATCCTATTGAAAGTGCATTAATAAAAAAAAATAATGTAGAACTCAAAATAATCCTGAATATTTTTACATGTAATTTGCAGTTTAGTATGTTTAGACTTCTATCTAGACTGTGATATACTTGAATAATAAATAATAGCTTTATAAAAATGTGTATTGATCCGTACTATATGTCATACTCAAGGTCATGTGTTTATTGACTAATTCACATATTTATCAAGTATGTATTTATAATTCAAGGGTAGCATTGACAAGACAAATGTGTAAATATATTATACTGGAAGTGTCATGCAGATATGTTAAAGGTTTTTTGAGTTCTAATGTATATCTTTTTCAAATGCAATCTCAATGGGATTACACAAAAAGGTACATAATCCTTAAGAAGGTTTCATGTATTCTTTCTTTTTTGAAAATATAGGCCTCGATCATACATGTATTTAGGAAATCTGTACCGCGAAACTCTCATTCTGTTGTTAATATAAAAAATGTGCATTACTGCAATAAATTTATCAAATTTATTTTTTTCGTTTTATTGTACTTCATATTTCGTCTGAAAACAAGTTAGTCAGAGTACCTATTTTAACAAAACAAAACAAACTAACTTATGATACAAGTGAAGCATCAGATTTATCTTCGCTAGCATGAGCTGGTATGTGAACACATTCTTAACAAACATGAGATGGTATGTGAAAAGATGCCCCAAGACATATCTTTATTTACATGACACGATATTATAAAACATGTATTGTCTCTTACATGACATGATATTATGTGAAAGCATGCCACAGACGTATCTTTACTTGCATGACATGGTATTACAAAACATGCTACAGCTGTATTGTCTCTTACAAGCGATGGTGTGAAAACAAGATGTTCCAGATGCATCTTCATTTAAAAGAGATTATGTATGCAAATGAGATCGTATGTGAAAACCTGCTCCAGATATATATTTACTAACATGAGATGGTATGTATGTATTCACAAACGTCAGATGATTATGAGAAATGGAACATGATTATGTGAAATGGAACGTGAGACTATATGTGAAAACATGCCCCAGATGTATCTTTTACAGCACGCGATGATATGTGTATCTTTACTTATTATAACCTGGCGGGGATATCTTTATTTACGCTGTCCCGTTTATCGGGATGACAATAGGGTAAGAGTGAGGTTTGGTACACCCTAGAACCTGGTTTAAACCCCCCAGCGGCTTTTTCTGCCACTGACCGTTTCAAGGCGGTAGCCCTATTGTCAACACTTCTGTGTTTGTGATGTATTATCTTGACTTTTATTCATCTTTAAAGTTGTTCTTTGTTTCTGTCTGTGTTTGTGGTTGACTGTCGTCCTTGAATGCTACTTTTTCCTTTTCGATTTTTATATCTACTTTTACATAAGATGATACGTGAAAACTTGTTCAGATGTACCTTATCATAAATTCTGTTCAATAATCTTGGTACTGCAAAAAACAAAGTCGGCTTGAGGGTTTGCATATCTTCCAGTAGTAGTTTGATGTCACCGCGGAAAAATCCAATCCTAACGCCATGGCTGAGGAGAGCAGCCTGTCCTAATCTCTCAAACATGTGTGGCAAAGGAAGGAAGGATAGGTGGACATCGTCTTTTGTGTATGTATGGTAGGGCTGAAATCAATAAATGATACGGGTTAAAATCATAACGTTAAGCCATTGTCGATGTGGAAAATATGATGGTGCTCGAGATACAACAGGTATTTCATACATTGTTGGCGTAAAATAAATAAATTAAATCAATTGTATACGATTATCATTAATATGTTTCAGTAGGATGTTTCAATAAACATTGATTTCTTTCTACTTTATACTTTTTAGAGGGTGGGAATCACGCGGTGGTAAAATGTCGCGAAAACCGTAAAAACCTTTCCGAATCGGAGCAAGCTTTTCTTTACTGTTTATTTATTACTGTGCGCATTTTTTGTACGAGGTCATATACCACTATTGTACTAGGTCATATACCACTATTGTACGAGGTCATATACCACTATTGCAATTCCCATAGGCCTCCATAATAGCCTTTTGGCCTACAACACCTATTCCTTTATCGGAACGGATGATAAAACCTAACTTTTTTTAAAGAACTATCTTAGAGACACTCAAAAATGACCAGCAAATTGGGAGTATTGTATTGCTTTCAGCCTCTAATATTGCACTGAAGGTGGGCACTCCCAAAATGGCTGTGAAGAAATTTTACTTTTTGCAAATATACTCTCAGTACAATTGTTCCCATAAAAATGCAAATTTCAGTCAAAATATCCTAAATGAACATGTTTTATGTTGGAAATATATTTGTTGGATGTTTTATGGGGATTTGTTATGATTTGGATAATTTAGTCCAATCAGAATCTACCTTACAATCTGCCATAATAGACCCTATACTTTGTTCAACCAATCAGATGCCCCAAATCAATAGTGGTATGTGACCACTATGTTGCAATGCGAGCGGAATGTTCATTTCTTTATTCCGTTTCTTAGTTTATT
This sequence comes from Cyrtodaria siliqua, assembly GCA_037043455.1. Lineage (NCBI taxonomy): Eukaryota > Metazoa > Mollusca > Bivalvia > Adapedonta > Hiatellidae > Cyrtodaria > Cyrtodaria siliqua. Next base: position 44,612 of record JAWPHD010012849.1, read on the forward strand.
CCATAATTGTGGAATTGTTTTTTTCGTTCAATACGTTTTGAAATATTTTCTTTTAAATCAGTCCAATATGCTGGAAAATTTCAAATGGAGTGGATTTGATGACTAAACTATATAACTTCACCTACAAACCATACTACTGGAAAATACGATCTCTGCGCCATCCTCGATGAAAATGCATTCATTAATAAATATAACAAAAACTTCAGCTCGAAGCATGATTCCCTATACAGATTTAGATCTATCATTCGATAATCTTCGTATTCTCTCATCCGTATAAAATATGTACATTTCACTGATTAAAAATACAACATGGTAAGAATTTTCCTATACAAATTATCTAAATTGTAAATTTCTATCAGGAAATGAGCTCTATAAGCTTTTCCTCTAATTCCAAGCCGTTTACTTGTTATTGGATATTAAATACTGTTGTAATTTGTCTGAAATCAAACAATGTTTTCCAACAATCAAAATGCAATGATTGAAAATACGGATGCAGCAGAGTGTAAATCCTCCATTCGATGTTGAGAGACAATCAGAATCTGTAAGATATGAAAATCGTTTTTGTTTTATTGAGGTTATATCGGATAGTTATCGATTAAATTTATAGAATGCCATGATAAGTAAACATATTTGTGCCGGTTTATAGTTTTGTCAAATCACAGTTACTGTGGTTCAGGATCTGAATACAATGTAAAGGTCCTTGGTACCGACGATCTTTCAATATCACATGGCACAGTATAAGTTTTACTTACATTTGAAAGCATCAAGACGGCTGTCAGGTCTGCCATCAAATGCCTATGTCTCAAAATTACTCCTTTTGGGTTACCTGAAAAAAAAACGTATTATTATTATTTGCATACCAATAGCCACGTAAGACCATGGGGTAGTCATTAAAGGGACACACAGCAATCTTTAAGTATTTAAAATGGGTGTCTCGATTTATATATCCAGTATCATTTTTACTTTTACCCTGGTTACATTTAAATAAATCAAATTTTAAGTATTCACTATTTCGTCTTATTATACTATAAGTTTTAATATATTATTGGTGCAATAATATCAAAAAGTAATAATATGCAAAATCAAATGGCTTAATACAATTCTTATAATTAACATTAATGATTGAACAAATGGAATTTATGTAGAAAACTAACGGGACGCCGCTAGTTTTTAAAAAATCAAGATTGCAATGTGTCCCTTTAAACTCCATTATAAGCTGTATTTTACTATTTGTTGGAATATTGGATGTCAAGTAATATACATTTATACAAAATGTAAATAATAAGAGTTTGAAGCACTATATAGAACAACCATTAAAGTGATTAGATCACTTTTAAATAATCACTAGTTACTAAGAACAAATATCTAGATATATGAGATATTGAAATTGCATATGGCATCACATATTACGTTCATATGAAGGGTCATTGCCATCTATCTATGGTTTTGGAGAAGTAGCGAATATATACAAATCTATGTAAACAAATATAGCTCCTGGTGACCATTTTGAAATGCAAAATCAAAATGAATTTTATAACGACTAACGCAGTGTCATTCGATCAGTTTTGTTAGGGTCTTGTATCAGGCAGTACCTACTGTATTTTACTGGAGATGTGATCACAGGCCAGTCTGTGTATTGTCTTCGTTAGCCGTCTTGATCATCGATTGTCAATGTATGTATATGTAAAAAGTTTGAAGACTGTGTCTAATCGTGTCTTAAATTTAAATAGTGCGTTTTGTGGTAGTAGATGTAAAACTACTCGCGGTGCGGGTGCCAAATTCGACCCCTAGCTTGGTAGAGGACCATGTAATGTAGGAGAGCATTGTGCATCGTGGTTTTACAGAAGTGTTTACCTATACAAGTCTAGGTAAAGCATGTGACCACTGCATGCAGTGGGGTAAAGTTTGATCACTTATTCAACATCTGAACATACTTGGAAGGGGACAATAAGTTAAGGCTACATTCAAAATATTTTTTATTTGATAAACTTTATAGCTCTTGAAGTTTAAGAGAAAAAAAATTGAAATGTGTCCCTATAGACCTCTTGTAAAACACGTGAATTCACTATATACAAATGTTGGAACCACGGAGTAGAGTCAGTATTAACCCGGGGGACTATATTTGTACAAATTTGATAGCACTGAACATCATTCCCGAGCAAAACCGTTTCGGCTATTTTTAGTAAAGGTGTAATGGATGTACATTTCACCTAGGCTGTACACTTGATGTAAAGTGTACCTTGGCGGTACACGTGATGTAAAGATTACCTAGGCGGTACACTTGATGTAAATTTGACGTAGGATGTACACTTGATGTAAATTTGAAGTAAATTTGACCTAGGCGGTACACTTGATGTAAATTTGACTTAGGCTGTACACTTGGGTGTAAATTTGACCTAGGCGGTACAGTTGATGTAAATTTGACCTAGGCTGAACACTTGATGTAAAGTGTACCTCGGCGGTACACTTGATGTAAAGATTACCTAGGCGGTACACTTGATGTAAATTTGACCTAGGCTGTACACTTCTTGTAAATTTGACCTAGGTGGTACACTTGATGTAAATTTGACCTGGGTGGTACTTTTGATGTAAATTTGACTTAGGCTGTACACTTGGGTGTAAATTTGACCTAGGCTGAACACTTGATGTAAAGTGTACCTCGGCGGTACACTTGATGTAAAGATTACCTAGGCGGTACACTTGATGTAAATTTGACCTAGGCTGTACACTTCATGTAAATTTGACCTAGGTGGTACACTTGATGTAAATTTGACCTGGGTGGTACACTTGATGTAAATTTGACTTAGGCTGTACACTTGGGTGTAAATTTGTCCTAGGCGGTACACTTGATGTAAATTTGACCTAGGCGGTACACTTGGATGTAAATTTGAACTAGGCGGTACATTTGATGTAAACTTGACCTTGTTGTAAATTTGACCCAGGCGGTACACTTGGATGTAAATTTGACCTAGGCTGTACACTTGATGCAAAGTTTACCTGATTTTAACACACGAGTAAGCCATTGATTTAGAAGGGCTTATGTGGAGTCATTCAATCAAACGACGGACGGACGGAATTTTAACCAACTTCAAAGCCAACTAGATTTTGATCAGAAACCTGATCAAACGGGCTTTCCTGATTTTAATGGCGTCATGACGTCACAACTGTCAGAGTTGTCTAAGTTGATGAAACTGATTGATATATCAAGAAAATATCTTCGAAAATGAGACAAGTAAAAAAATCGATTTTCTGAATATTTTGACGTCACTGCCGTCATGACGTCGGGATACCGTATGACATCTGTGCACAACCAGATCCCGTACTCTACAATCTTTGAAAGTGTTGTTCAAATCCGATCATAAATGGAGAAGATATACTCTTAAAAAAGATTTCCTTTATGACGTCACTGGTGGCCATCTTTGATGACGACATAACAAACTTCGACGTTATTGCACAACCAGACGTTGAATGTAGAGTTCCTGTGAAAGTTTTATCAAGATCCGATCAGAAATGAAGGAGATATAGCGATTATAATATTTCTATAATGACGTCATTGGCGGCCATTTTGGATGACGTTATAACATTAAAACTACTAACGTTATGTTGATTTTGCAGTAAAACAACTTAAAAAATGCAAACAGTAAAGAAAACGGATTTTTAATAACATTGTAACGTCACTGACGTCAAGACGTTATAACATAGAGACACGTTTTGATATTTTTGCATAACTAGACCCTGAACTCTACAAGCTGTGAAAGTTCAATTCAAATCCAACTATAAATGGTTGAGATCTAGCACTTACAAGATTTTTATCTTGACGTCACTGGCGTCCATCTTTGATGACGTCATAACCATTTTTGACATTTATCCATGACTCAACCTCATTCCCTGCAGGCTGTGAAAGTTGCATCAAAATCCGATAATAAATGTAGGAGATATAGCGATTACAAGATTTCTTAAATGACGTCATTGGCGGCCAATTTGGATAACGTCATGACGTTAAAACTGTCAGCGTCTATTCAAACAATGACATTGATAAATTTTGCATTAAAATACCTCAATATATGCAATCAGTAAAAAAAACGGATTTTTCATAATATTATGACGTCACTGACGTCAGGACGTTATTATATAGAGACACGTTTTTACATTCATGCACAACTAGACCCTAAACTCTACAATCTGTGAAAGTTTCATTCAAATCCGACTACAAATGTTGGAGATCTTGCGCTAACAAGATTTGTATCATGACGTCAGTGGCGGCCATCTTGGATGACGTCATGATAATTTTCGACATTTTGGCACAACACATCCTATTTCCCTACAGGCTGTGAAAGTTGCATCAAAATCCGATCATAAATAAAGGAGATATAGCGATTATAAGATTTCTTAAATGACGTCATTGGCGGCCATTTTGAATGACGTCATGACGTTAAAACTATCAGAGTCGATTGAAACAATGACACTGATGGATGTTTCACTAAAAAAACATGAAAAATGCAATCATTGAAAAAAAAAGGACTTTTCGTAACATTGTGACGTCACTGACGTCAAGACGTTATTACATAGAGACAGGTTTTTACATTCAAGCACAACTAGACCCTGAACTCTACAATCTGTGAAATTTTCATTCAAATCCGACTATAAATGTTTGAGATCTAGCGCGAACAATATTTATCTGATGACGTCACTGGCGGCCATCTTGGATGACGTCATGACCCCAAAAGCTTCGGGACACTATTCCAGACTGAGCTCTATCACTGTGTTAAATTTAGAGGCCGTGCGACCAGTCGTACTATGAAAAGTGCTGGGGAGAAGAAGAAGAAGAAGAAGAAAAAGAATAATAATAAGAACTAGATTTTGATCAGAAACCTGATCAAACGGGCTTTCCTGATTTTAATGGCGTCATGACGTAACAACTGTCAGAGTTGTCTAAGCTGAGGAAACTGATTGATATATCAAGAAAATAACTTCGAAAATGGAACCAGTAAACAAATCGATTTTCTGAATATTTTGACGTCACTGACGTCATGACGTCGGGATACCGTATGACGTTCTTGCACAACCGGACCCAGAACTCTACAATCGGTGAAAGTTTTATTCAAATCCGATAATAAATAGAGAAGATATAGACAAAACAAGATTTCTTAAATGACGTCATTGGCGGCCATTTTGGATGACGTCATGACGTTAAAAATGTCAGCGTCGACTGAGACAATGACATTGATGGATTATTCAGTAAAACAACTTCAAAAATGGAATAAGTGAAAAAACGGATTTTCATAACATTATGACGTCACTGACGTCAAGACGTTACTACATAGAGACACGTTTTTACATTTTTGCACAACTAGAGCCTGAAACCTACAATCTGTGAAAGTTTCATTCAAATCGGACTATAAATGTTTGAGATCTAGCAATAACAAAATGTCTGATGATGTCACTGGCGGCCATCTTGGATGACGTCATGACCCCAAAAGCTTCGGGACACTATTCCAGACTGAGCTCTATCACTGTGTAAAATTTAGAGGCCGTGCGACCAGTCTTACTATGAAAAGTGCTCCAGAGAAGAAGAAAAAGAATAATAATAAGAATAAACAGAACGAAAACAAAAGGTCTTTCCACTGAAAGGTGGAAAGCCCTAATAAACAGAACGAAAACAAGAGGTCTTTCCACTGAAAGGTGGAAAGCCCTAATTATCTAAGGATCATGCATTTAAAGTGTGATCAAAGTTTAATCAAAATTGGCCAAGCGCTTTATGTGGAGAAGTCGTTTAAGCAGGCGCAAGGACACAATGAGGGCACAGTATCTCAGGTTGATGTTATATTAAATATACACGGCCATAATGTACATGTATTTTTACATTGTCTAACCTGATCTAAAGAAAACAATGTAAAAGACAACTATTCATACACAACAACACACTCTACTAGTATTTGAAAATATGTAAAGCAATAAATTGAGATTAATTCAAAGAACAAATTTAATATCGCATGTGAATATGCATTATGCAGTGCAGTAGACAGGGAGACAATGAAATATACCTGTGGTCCCACTGGTGTAGCAAATTAAAGCAATGTCGTCTGGTTTGGGTGGCTACAAGCACAAATAGATAAACAAATATCCATGAAGGTTATAACAAATACTCTTTACGCTTTATCTGTTTTATTACATTGTAATCAAGCGACAAGAGATGCTCATTAGCTTTAATATATTCTGAAAATAAAAGTTTTAGAATGCATTAATAGTTAAGTCAACAAACTAAACAATGTTGGTAGTTGTATGGCAAAATGTCATAACGAACTGGTGTGGAGTCAAAATCACACACATGAAAAAGGTTCACCGAAGGAATATACATGAAAACAAACCAACATTTACCATTATGTTTAAATCCGATTGTATATTAATAACTATTTTACCGGTCAATGTGAATTCGAAGTTAAAATTTTTATAAATTTAATAAAAGGAAAATCTTCAGAAAATGTACCGATATACTAAATTTAACGCAGTACTTATCTATGTTTATGGAAATAAATTATCGTAAAAAAGTTTCTATAAACTTTTTAAATAACAACAACAAGTATTAAAGACAGTATTAAAAAACACACACAACATTTACCACATAACATATCCCTTAATCTAATACATCAATTCGAGTCCCATGACAGGATAAGGATACGTCCCCCACCCATATGTCATGGATGGAAGGGACGTTAAGCTCAGAACCATGACTCAACGCTACATGAACATATCAAAATGTAGCCATTGGTTTCAGGAAAACAATATTTAAAAGATGCTTACCACATGTTTGTTTTAAGAAATATAAGAGGCAATAGTGATCATTGGGTCATTATATAGCGTAATGTAAGCACTACGTGTATAATACAATAAATACTGATACGGGAGATCCTTTGGAAGCAACAAACACAACCAAGAAAAAAGTAGCAGACTGGGTTTTATTGAGTATGTTCATGAGAAGTAATGTAAGAAGCAATACCTATCACGCCCCTAGCACTCGCTTAAGCGGTTTGCTACTTCAACGCCACATATATTGAGCTCGTTGATCCCAGAGGACCAGTAAAACTAAAACTACTGATTCGTAGCACGGAGAGAACTTTTACAGCCGCCACACTGCATTCAACGAATGCTAGTGTGAATGTTAATAAATACTGATAAGGGAGATCCTTTGGAAGCAACAAACACAACCAAGAGAATAAAGTATCGGACTCGGTTTTAATGAGTCTGTTCATGAGAGGTAATGCATGAAGCAACTCCTCTCACGCCCTAGCACCGGTTTAAGCGGTATTCTACTTCAAAGCCACCAGTATTAGGCTCGTTGATCCCAAAGTACCAGTAAAAATAACACTTCTGATTCGTAGAACGGGGAGACTTTTGACAGTCGTCACACTTATATTGCCTATTGATGCTGCTTTGTTGGTTAGAGATTCGATCATGGCGGGGATTTCTTTATTTACACTGTCCTGTTTTAATGGGATGACAGTAGGGTAAGTGTGAGGTTTGGTGCACCCTAGAACCGGTTTAAACCCCCAGTGGCCTACTTTGCCACTGACCGTTCCAAGGCGGTAGCCCTATTGTCAACCCTTTTTGTGTTTGTGATGTCGATTGCATTTATTATTGCTTTTGCCTTCTTGTTTGTCTGTTTGCGTGTTTGTTTCTGTGTTTTGTGGTTTACTGTCCTCCTTGAATGCTACTTCCCCTGTCCGATCTTTTTATATCTCTGCTATTAGTTATTACAGTTTCAGAAAAATAAATAATTTAAGTTGTTTCTATATATTTCTATATAAAACGTAAGAGCCCCAGAATGGATGTAATAGAACCCCAGAGTCAAGATGTTTACAAGTGTAGTTCATCACCACCAGAATCTAGTTAATATGATATCAGAGAGAAAAATAATATTATGCATGTAAATGACATTTCTTTATTCAATATAGAGCCACAAATTGGGTCTTAAAAGGCTCAATGTTGAAGATGTGTACACCTTAATTTCATTACCATAACTGTATACTATATAAAAATATCCGATCCTGTTATTATTGCTTTAGGGAAGATCTCGTTTAATATTATCCATGCACATGAATTATACAATATAAGATCCTCGGCCATGACCAATAATGACCCCAGAAACATGAAGAGCATGCATTCATGTTCTGCAACATAACAAAATGCCAAATGCACAGTATCCGGACTAAACTATATTCCATTCAGAAGTCAGCCCCGAGCAGAGGCCATTAGTACCCAATGAGTATGGTGTGTACATTCTGTTTAGTATCATTTCCCAATGTCACATGGACTATATCAGAAATGTAGGCATTACCGTTTCCAGATGATTCAAGGTGAGAATATTGCCCCTATATATATATACAAGGAAAGAATACTCTCACTCCAGATACCAGGGGAGAGTATTGTCCCTATAGGCAATTGTCCCTTTAGACATGCTATTAAAAGAATACTATCCTCTAAATAAAAGGAGACAATATTGTCCATATATTTATGCTGCAAGGGAAGAATACTGTCCTCCAGATAAATTATTGTCCCTACAGATATGCTTCAAGGGGACAATACTATACTCCTGATTCAAAGGGAGAATATTGTCCCTATAGACATGCTACAATGGAAGAATACTATCACTCCAGATACAAGGGGAGATTATTGTCCCTATATATATGCTTCAAGGGAAGAATACTATCCTCCAGATTCAAAGGTAGACTATTGTGCCTATATATATGCTTCAAGTGGAGAATGCTGTCCTCCAGATACAAGGGAAAATATTGTCCCTATAGATATGCTACAAGGAAAGAATACTATCCTCCAGATTCAAGGGGAGAATACTGTCCCTATATATATGATTCAAGGGGAGAATACTGTCCTCCAGATACAAGGGAAAATATTGTCCCTATAGATATGCTACAAGGAAAGAATACTATCCTCCAGATTCAAGGGGAGAATACTGTCCCTATATATATGATTCAAGGGGGAATACTGTCCTCCAGATATAGGGGGAGAATATGCTACACGGGAAGAATACTATCCTCCAGATATAAGGGAAGAATATTGTCCCTATAATGCTTCAAGGGAAGAATACTATCCTCCAGATACAAGAATATTGTCCATATAGATATGCTTCAAGGGAAGAATACTGTCATTCCAGATACAACGGGAGGATACTGTCCTCCAGACACAAGGGGAGAATATTGTCCATATATATATGATTCAAGGGGAGAATACTATCACTCCAGATTCAAGGGTAGAATATTGTCCTTAATGATAGGCTACAAGGGAAGAATACTATCCTCCAGATATAAGGGAAGATTATTGTCCCTATAGACATGCTACAAGGGAAGAATACTATCTGTCCAGATACAAGGGGAAAATATTGTCCCCTGAAGATATGCTTCAAGAGGGGAATACTGTCTTCCAGATACATGAGGAGAAATTTGTCCCTTTAGATAGGCTTCAAGGGGAGAATACTATTACTACAGATAAAAGGAGAAAATATTGTCCCTATATATTTGCTTCAAGGGGAGAATACTATCACTCCAAATAAAACTGAGGTGCTATTTTTTATCTCCGACACGCTACAATGTAAGAATACTATCCTCCTGATATAAGAAGAGAATATTGTCCCTATATATGTATGCTACAAGGGGAAAATACTATTTCCCAGTTACAAGGGAAGATTCAAGGTGAGAATATTGTACCTATATATTCGCTTCAAGGGGAGAATACAGTCCTCCAGATACAAGGGTAGAATAGTTTCCCTATAGATATGATATACGGGGAGAATACTATGCTCCAGATACAAGGGGAAGTATCGTCTATATAGACATGCTACAAGGGAAGAATACTGTCCTCCAGATAAAAGGGGGGAATATTGTCCCTATATACATATATGCTTCCAGGGAAGGATACAGAATAGTGTCCCTATATATTAGCTTCAAGGGGAGAATACTGTCTTCCAGATACAAGGGGAGAATATTGTCTATAGAGATATGCTACAATGGAAGAATATTTATCCTCCAGATATAAAGCGAAAATATTATCCTTATATAATACAAGGGGAAAATATTGTCCTCCAGATACAAGGGGAGAATAGTGTCCCTACAGATATGTTACAAGGGAAGAATACTGTCCTCCAGATAAAAGGGGAGATTATTGTCCCTACAGACATGATCGAAGGGGAGAATATTATCACTCCAGATACAAGGGGAAACTATTGTCTCTATAGATGTGCTACAAGGGAAGAATATTATCCACCAGATACACGGGAAGAATATTGTCCATATAGATGTGCTACAAGAGGAGAACACTTTCCTCCAGATATAAGAGGAGAATATTGTCCCTATAGATATGCAACAAGGGAAGAATACTATCAATCCAGATGAACGTCCCGATTCAATGGGAAAATATTGTCCCTATAGACATGCTCCAAGGGGAGAATAATATCACTCCAGATACAATGGAATAATACTGTCCTGCATATTCAATGGGAGAATATTGTCCCTAGAGATATGCTCCAAGTGGAGAATAATATCACTCCAGTTACAAGGGAATAATATTGTCCATATAGCTTTTTGACATATAAATGAAATTAACGCTACTATAAATAAACGCAAAGTATGTCAAAATAATTTGATTAAAAACAAACTATACTGTAGTGGCTGTTAATTAATAAAATTGTCATTAATTAAGTGTTTTCATATTGTCCGAGTTATTGGTCCTCGGACTATCATATATGACAGTCCTTGGACCAATAACTGGGCCAATATGAAAACACGTAATTAATAACATCATAAGATACAACTCCAGAGCCTTAAACTAGAAATTGTTATTATTATTTGTTATTGTATTCGTGAAACATCAGAATTTATGAGTTAACAAAAACGTTATATTAGAAAATATTTTACTAAAATGGTGTACAATAACAAATGTACATGAATTTGGCATTACTTTATGAAGATTGCCTCAAAGTTCAATGCAGCACCAAATCTTGCTACAAAACATACTAAACCTGTTTTTCTTAATATTATGACTAGTCTTTGTTTGTAACAAAACAATTATAATATTATTATAGTCATCAGATCAGTGATGTAAATACTCACAACTGGACTTTTGAGATTCTGTTTTCCCTTCGTCTGTAAAAACATACCAATGAATAATTGTTGAGTCATTAGTATGCATGCATATGAGTTATCCAACATGAAATAACTTTAAACTAGAAATGACCATGGGACATAATACTCATAATACATTTACATATATATATATATATATATATATATATATATATATATATATTTAGGGAGAAATATTTGTGAACTACCAAGGACAGACAACCTTCGGACGAACTACGACAATGCGCCTAGCTATGACGAGACGAGATATACAGAAATCAAGCATATGCATTCACTTCCTAAAAAGGATAGCTGCAACACACGCTGATGAACTGTATCTCTACATCATAACCCACTCGTCTGGAGGCACAATTAACATATAGACGCATACATACATACAATTATAGCTCATATGAGTGTGCCACATTTAAGCAATCACCCTCACACAGCTATATTGAGACAGTGACAATGTGCCGGATCTTGGGGATAATGTGAATTCAGTAAATATATTAAAGAAGATAATTTGATATATATATGTGTAAGAACAATCAATAACTTAGAAATGGAGATATGAAAATCGTCAACCTGAATAAATGAAGCTTAAATTGTAGTTAAACGTCAGCCACGTTGACCAAGTTTTGGTTCAAATGTATGGTACTTAGATGTTAGAATAAATTTAAAGAATTTTAAAAGGATTATAGGTTACATATCGGCCATCTTAGGAAAGAAAATTCAAAATCGAGTTATTAAAAATTACCGCAGTCGAGTTATCTTTATGTTCGACTTACCAGAGCGTCTTGGTACGAGGTTATCTTGATGTCATGTTTGTCTGCCATTGCCATGTCAACACCTTCACTACCATCCATGACAACGATATTACGTACGCTCTTGATTTTATCTGCAGCCTGTAGCAGTCTGTTTGCCTTGGCTACTGTATCACACACTATTACTGCCATGTTGGCTGAATGCAAATAAATAGCAAATTAATTGGGTGTAAATATTGAAGGTCCCAGCAAGCCATCAAATGAAGGTGTTGTTATTTATATAGAATACAAGTCTACACCAGCATTCCTATAATAGTTCACCTTCAGGATTAGAAAAACTTACAGAGTGTCTATAGCGGAAACAACTTAAAAAATTCTCTTCTCCGAAACCACAAGAGCCAGAGGTCTCTTTCATCGCATCTACAACAAACTAACGGCCCGCCATCAAGACCGTTCACATGGCCACCCAGTAATGTCAACCCTGGACCCGCCCAAGGTGTCACATTAATTCATTTTTCAACGTATTAATAGTTAATAAAGACTGAAAATGGGAACCATTGGAAGCAACAAACACAAACAAGAGATAAAAGCAGTAGACCCGGTTTTACTCAGTGTAGTTTTTACTCATGAGAGATAATGTTAAGTGCATCACCTATCACACCTCCTAGCACCAGCTTAAGCGGTATTCTACTTTAAATAAATGGTTAGTCAGATAACAAGTATGAATATTTCCATTTTATTACAATTATTTTAAATGCTGAAACAAAATTATTTGCTTTTATTTCATCAAGAGAAGAATACTATCCTTCAGGCATCTAGACACCAAAATCAACTGATTATTGTTCCCTGTAATGTCAGGCTTAAAGTACAAATATCGTGCTCTACTGAAATTCTAATAATAAGTGAAATCAAGCAAAACATATCCCAACAAGATAACTATTGACCTTATGTCGTTTGATCCATAAATAATATGTATTCCTAAGGTCAGTATTAGAATAAATGTGAAGCTATACAAAGATTGAACCCTCCACCCCAACTCCCAGTAACTCATATCCATACAAACAACACAGTGACTACTTTCCTTTAAATATATACGACATTTTATCTAAAACTAAATAACAACTACGACTATGTAAAGGCATGATAAGATGTAAGGAAGTACATATTAATTTAAAAAGTTTAAATTAAATGTGCATGATGTAATATAAGAATATCAAAGGAATCCAGTTGGTGGTTAACGTTTCAATGTTTAAGAAGAGTGTGTGTGAAAAAAAACCAGCTCACTTCGACAGTTTTTAAACACCATCTCATTTAGATAACTTACTCTGGTTGACAACAAAAGCCGTTGCCTGATCCCCCAATGTGTCGTACAGGGCTACGGGGATGATAGAGAATGCGCTACATGCTTGTTCTGTCAATACCCACTGTAAATCAAAAATTCAGCATGATAACTTTATAAATAAAATAAAAATATGACAAATATTAATTTCCGATTATAGATATAGCAAGTCTTACCACACATTCGCACTCAAGAAAACAAAATTAAAATTTTAGATATTGATAAAAAGTTAATGTCTTATAAGATATATTGATTTTAGGCAGAAGATGCAACTATTAGGTTTGATTGATGCTCGCCAGTAGATACAGATAATTGAAAAAACATATGATGCATACATTTGAATCACAAAACATATGATGCATACATTTGCATCACAAAACATATGATGCATACATTTGTATAGGAAAAGATAAATAGAAATGGGACACTACAACAGGTCAATGCCACAGATTTTAAAAACACATTTATACAAAAGGTAACTGTAACTATTATCTCTATACCTCAATCCTATTTATGCTGAATATACCAATAATGTGTTCTGCCCCACTCACTATCCCTTGATCCAGCAGCCATGACCCGAATGACAATGCTCTCTCAAACACCTATAACAAAAGAAACAAAAGAACTTCTAGTATATCACATTATTACAAATAAGTTGAACATCTTTTTTCCTTTCTACAGACATGAGACATAGTTATGTATATGATTCACTACAATACACTTTGGATGATACAGTATAATTGTGTGGTGCTCTACACTACATTTTGGATATACAGCAGAAGTGAGTGATGCCATACAATACATTTTGAAAGATAATGCAGAGGTCAGCGATACCCTAAATAGCATGCTTATGACATGGCAGAAGTGAGTGATGCCCTACAATACACTTTGGGTGATAAGGTATAAGTAAGTAATGTCCTACCGTACATTTTGGATACATTTGTGAATAATAAGGCAGAAATGAGTGATACCCTACCGAAGTTTGGTAGAATAAGTTTTAGTTGAGTGAAGCCCTAATGCCATTCTGAATGATAGCGCAGACGTGCAAAGAACTGTGGATACTAAAGTGGAAGTCAGTGGTTTCTTCAATTCCTTCGGCAGACGTTACTGAACTCTATATTATCTTTTGAAATATAGATAAAGTGAGTGATGCACTAAACAATACTCCGGATGGCAAGGCAGGAGTGACTGATGCTCTACACTCAATTTTGCATTATAAAGCAGAATTCAGTAAAGTCCTCCCTACAAGACATTTCTTACATGATAGAAGTAAGTGGATATACGTTTTGGATAAAAATGTTGTAAGAGATCTCTTACACTATGTGTTGGATGATAATGTAGATATCCGTGATGTCTACACTACATGCTTTATAAGAATGCCTTACACCATGTGTTGGATGATAATGTAGATGTCCCTGATGTCTACACTACATCGTCCCATCAACGCAATAACTCCGTAAGTGCACTTTGGTAAATTGTTCAGGAGAGACAAAAAACTGTTTTTTTTCCTTAACAATGGTACATATAAAGACACTGCCTTAGATTTAAGTGTAATATACCTTTACTATGGTCATTCTTTTATGATATTTAAATTAAAACTATTTTTAAATGAGTTAATGATAATAATTAAATCATAGTGACTTTGTGCGCTGAAAAGTTCAACGCAACAACTCCGTAAGTGCACTTACGGAGTTGTTGCACTGAAAAAGTCAACGCAACAACTGCATTTTGCTAAGTTTAATAGTCTTAAATGCTGTTTGTGAATAATTGAGCTGGATATTATTATTAATACCTAACTTGCATTTGTAGTTGCTTATGATTTAAGTCTATATAGCTTAACATATAAATAGTTCAGCCATAAAATTAAAAAAATTGGATTCAGACCTAAAATGTATGGCCATGTCGTAAAAAATGCTAAAAAAATCACAGTTTATTTAATGGAAATTCTATATTGTAAGGGTAGTACATACAAAACTGATTCATGGCTTTTTCCAGGTGTTTTAGGAAAAAGGACCCTTGTAAATGACCAAACTGGGATTCTTTTCTTCGATAAAATGGCCAATAGGGAATTGTTTACGTCAACATCTTGTAAGTTGCGATGAGGTAATAGCCTAATAGGTACAGTTAGGAACACTATTACATCAATAACATACTACTTAAATGTTGATTAGTATGTAACATAAAGGATGTATCAGTACATTACATGTACAAAATACACTAATTTGCATTGGGAACGGGTCCTAGAAAAATGCCTGTGAATCCACGTTATTGCAAGATATTGTACTATGCCATGTAACTTGATAATCAGATATTGGCAATTATAACATCTAAAGGGGCTAGTCAATAATGAATAATCATTTTAACTCCTTATTAAACATGTAATTTTTACATTCACTTGATACTTTCTGAAGGGAAAAAACTTCCAATTTCAAGTAGACTTCATTTTTCAAGTAGATGAGCTACTGCCCACATGGAATTTGCAATTCACTACCAGCGTTTAAAATATAAAAAAAAGTATAAATGCTGAGAATTTGTATATCAGTTCTTAATTAAGCAATATTTCAGAAGGATTAGTATTGGCATTGCAATCACTTCACTCATAGAAGTATTTTCTTTTCTTCTGAAAAATGTATTCACATTTCACTCAAGAAAGGTTTTCTATAAGGTTAATCTGACACAGTTCAGCATATTTATATGATTTTATAGCATGGCACCCATGACAGCTTGTACAAACTGATAAGTAATAGATAGAGTATGGTGTCATTGAGTTGGTTAATTTAAACATCGAGATGGGTGTAGCCCATCAAGGTGTTTAAATTAACCAATGAGATGAAACCATACTCTATTTGTTTTGTAGCATGTCCATTTCAGCTCCCTGCCATACTCTAACTTCCAATAACTGGTAGTTGCGACACATTAATTTTATACATTTTTAAAAGTCATGATACACAATTGGAATAATCTTTTTGGTACAAAGTTTACAGAAATTGGTGGGGTATCTTTCCATCACATAACTTGCGATGTGAGAGTATAATAAAACCATGACAAAAATATCATAATACAGTTTGAGTGTAATAAACATGAAAAATAAATAAGGTCAAATCATCACATTTTGGCCTTTTCTGTTCAGGTCAGTGTACAGATTTCCGAAACTGGTAATTCCGGGGTTACGGAAATCAGTGAAGCAGTTCTGACTGTTTAGAGTGTTACAGAGAAGACTAAAGCAGCTACATTTATAAATGTGTATTTCATGTGGCATTTTTGGAGTATGTGGTAAATAGAATCTCGCTTTCATACCTATTTAATATTGAATATACTAAACCTATTGGATGCAATTTTATCCATTTTGTTTAATAAATTTAATATTAGAATGGCACTCTTTTATTTATAGGTTCTGGTAGCTTTGAATGTTTACTTACACATGGCATCAGACTTACTGTTAGGGAATACCATCATGGTCTTACTTGATGGTCATCATGTCAGTTGGATCAATTGTCCAAGTTTCTAGGGGATGTACATTTGACATTCATGCCCTCAATGGCAGTGTCTAAGTTCTTAAATCACCGAAGTCAGTTCATTGCCAACTGAGTAACATTATAGGTTTTATTACATGATTTGCTTGTTTGTTTGTATGGTGTTTTATATCATTTATATATGATGGTCAATTTTATTTTTTGGTGGTGGAAGCAGACCACCCACTTTACTGGGTAGAATCAGCACTATACACCTCCCGCCATCCATAAGAATTGACTTTTCCTCACTAACATACATGATTCGGGAAGCTTGTATGACAAAGTCCACTGAGCAGTTTGTATTGTTGGTTGCACATTCAATGGTGGAATGAACATATTACTCTGTTATACACGTTAATCTGAACTGAACAGTTAGGTTCAACTTATTTATTTTACATTGATTGTAACAAAAGCTCTATGAACTTATTTGAATCACTCTTTATGTCTTTCTGGGTAGAACCAGTACTAAGCAAATGAAGATAAAGTGTCTTGCTAAGGGACACAACACATAATTATGGTTATGGCAGGAATCGAACCCATGACTTTTCGGTCAAGGGTTCAATGCTCTACCACTAGACCACAGCGCTCCATAAAACAGTTAAAAGAGTACAGTGTAAAGTCCTTATTTTGGTAGCAGCCATTGCTTTTAAAAGCATATAAACACCTTAGGATTCCCTTTTTGCAATTATTTAATTCCAAACATATGAAAAAGCCATCACCTGACCCCATAGAGTAAATGGTTAAGTTAAAGTTGCTTAACTTGGGTGCAGAGTATAAACTTGATGCATAACATCATGGGGTAAATTGTTGCAGGTCAAAACAAATACTAATATGACTTGTCTTAATGTCTGAGTAATTGGTTTATCAATAATAAATAATTTGACCTCAGGTCTTAAGTAGATTTTCACAATCAAGCATAGTCCTCACCATCACCTGTACACAGTTTGATGCCACTAAACCAATTTAAATTACAATTTGTTTGTAACACAGACACAAAAAACACATGCACATTTCCTTTCTATGAAATTGGATAGCATACAGGTAGTTCATTTCTATGAAGTAGATATTAAAAAACACTGGTAATTATTTTCTGTTATCATACCAACCTCAAGTAAAATTGTCCCCTATTACCCGCTACACCATTATATGCACACAAATGAATCAACAAGTCTTAAGCACAATGTTGAACATGCTGAATTTCCATAGACGGACCATGAAACACTTTCAATTATTGCCCGCTAAATACACTGTTACATGCACACAAATGATGAGCGCTCGTTTAGAAAAACTCAATGTATACATATAAAATTTTAATCTTTGCTTTTACTGTTGATTAAAGTGTAAAAATAATCTTTGTAATGTTTTATTTTAAAAGAATGTTTATTTTACAAGAATATTCAGCAGAACCATTTTTTTTTAAATGTATTTTTCAGTATAATAAAATAAATATTACATTCCTGTGAGATTGAGTGAATATTCTATTATTCAATAAGGATAAAACCAATATCCAGTATAGTATTCTATTACTAAAGATAAAACACAGGCAATCATATTTATATTGATAAAAACAAAATGACAAATATTTTTGTAAATTTCTAATTAACAGTTCCGTTGTAAAGATGTAAATTGCTTAAATATAACTTAATCCTAATAATCACACTAAAATTTAATATTCTTTCTTCTTAATCTATGGTTTTAGAGCTCAATATCAACCTGTGTTGATCAGTGATTTAAGTTTTATTTTGGGGGGAAATTGTAAAATGTTTCCTTTTTTGTATGAATAATATATATTTTATAAGCTACATAATAAATTAAAACATTATGACATCATATTAATTTAGTGACATCACTGTCTTGTCACAAGTCATGATTCTCAGATTAATTGAATGCAATAACTCAGTAAGTGCATTTACAGAGTTATTGTTAGTGCACTTACAGAGTTTTTGCATTGAAACATTCAATGCAACAACTCCGTAAGTGCACTTATTGAGTTGTTGCATTGAACTTTTTCATGACTGCAGATATTGAGTTGTGCTTCTAATGAAATAAAATCCCGAAAAGTGCCAAATCAACTCTAATCTTTTGATAGAACATGTATATCAATGTGAGAGGCACATTTATGCAAAAAAGTGATTTTCTAAAAACGTGTCGCTTACGGAGTTATTGCGTTGATGGGACGACATGCTTTATACAAATGCCTTACACTATGCAAAAAGTCAGAAAAGAGCGATCTCCTTCACTACCATTTAGATGAAATCAGCGATGTCCTACAATACATTTTATATGTCAGTCAAGAGGCCAATGGAGCCTTTTACAACATTTGTTACATTATAAGAAAGGTAGATTTAGACGAATGATATTAGAGTTATCAACTCTATATTATCTTTTGAAATATAGATAAAGTATAAGACATTGATAATGTTCACTATATCGTGGATAGACAGCAGCTTCAATGTTACCTCTGTGTAAGTAAGCCATTCATACTCAAGATTTGGTCCTGTTCTGGCACCGAGGCATGGGTCATTTGCTAAAATAAGGTAAAAGTAAAAGTTGAAGAAAAAAATATTAACGTTATTTAGTCGTAATTGGTATTTACTTTATATACGTTGAGTTTGCTGACAACATTCAAACAAAAAAATGAACACAAAAGATTTAGTCATGTTACAAGTAATCTGTCATCAGGCTGACTTCACTTGTGGCCTCCGTGTGGTTGCCGGAGTATAAAACAACCACTGCAAACACACCGTCACACGCAGAGGGGTAGGATCCCCTCCCCCACCCACCCCCATCCCCACCTCCCCTCACCCCACCTCCATTCATATTCATTTTGTCGTTTTTTGTTCATGCTCATTAAAGGTCTTAATAATGACCCAGCATTGTTTCATGTGCCATCTCGCTCAAATCACTAAGAGCAGTGGCAGAAAAACAATAAACGTGGCTCCAGCGTAAATTGAGTGTCTACAATAGAATTTGCAGCAACTCTGCAGTTCAGGGTGAGAAGGTCCTAGGCCCATTCTCCATATTTTATCTCTATGAGCCTGGCATGTTTATGCCTGTTAGGCGCCATATAACCTTTCATGTGTTGGTGCGCCTTAAAACCCAATGCAATTCAATTCAATTCACTTGTGGTTATTTGATAAACGATTGTAAATAGTACTAGACCGTTAAGTGTTGGTATTATTTGCGAAATAAATATATGTGTGGTTCAGGTTCTATATTTATATTTGGACAAACTCAAATAAAGTCACCAGATCCGCTTTTACACTTAAATATTGACATTTATGTAGTATAAACAGAACAGAACCGGGAGAGGTCTTACATAGGCATTGCCTGTTGTCCAATCCCACTCAGTACTTGAATAAAATATTGTTTAAATTAACAGTTCAAATAGCATGCCCTGCCAACAGAACATATGTGGATATGCAATTGTTTTCATCTCTGTGAGACATGAACTTTATAAAAGTGCAATTTCATTTAAACAAAATTACCATAAGGTAGCGCCGTGGTGTAATGGTTAGCACTGCGGCTTAGTAACCCAGGGATCGCGCGTTCAATCCCAGCCAGGACCGAATTTGGGTTAATTATCGAAATATAAAGTATTTCCTACCTTACCAGTCCTTCGGATGAGACTTTAAACCTAGGTCTGCTCGCTAAAATGCTTAGTGCAATTCAGCGAGCATAAATAAACGCTTATACACACTAACAAAATTACCTGATATTCTTAAACCTCTTTGGAAGTTATCATACAATGTTTTGACATCATCATAGGGAAACTGTACTAGTTGTCCATCTGGAACGAGCTTGCTGCAGCGTGTAACTCCATCCTAGGGAGATAAATAAAGTGGTAGTATATGAGCGGGTGACAAAGGCCTTACTGTCCCATTTTCCAAATTTAGCTCAGCTTCCATTCCCGTATCCGTAAATTAATTAATTAAAATCTTCTACATCACCAATTCTGCAACCAACCGTTAATGTACGTGTTTATAATTTACCAATTGTTAAGTTACTCAATATATCTTAAGACGGACAAACTCAAATGGCGACAAATAATGGTCTGTTTTAGTTACATTATAAACATTTGTGCGCATTTCCAGATATTGTTGATGTCTTAATAGCGTTGTTTATAATTATTGCAAAAACACATACGGGTAGCACATCTGACTGGTCATTCAGGTCTATTGGTGGTATACAGGATGGTTCTGGCAAACTGGATAGATAGTATGTGGCTGCAGCCCCTGTCACTGCAGTCAAGGCTCCCAACCCCGCACACACGGGCCCTATATTCTCTGTTATAAACTGCATCTGAAATGTATTTTAACAAATCATAGTCATTGGTGATACAAAATGTCTTGTCTAAGAGACAATTCGACAAAAAAAACAAGCGTGCTTCATACAGTTCAATATGGTAAACACATATATTCACCCCGTTGAATCTAGTTCTAAAACAGATTGTCCTTTGGTACTTCGAACACACAAATGACTATGTATGTTATAGATCATGTACGACACTTTAAATGTACCCACAGACCCACAGCCTTCCCCCACCACACACACACACACACACCTGCTACAAGTGCATACCTCTGAGGTTGAACTTAAGAAATTGTTTGAGATGTATTCTTTCATAGACGAGTATATACGCCAATATTTATCTATTGTTTGTTTTTTATAGCAAAACGGGGGGAAAATACTTTTTAGTTAACACATTGAATCCCGTGAAGGGCCCTGGGAACGGAGCAAAAAATAGTCGTGTGGTTATCGTTATTATATAGGGATGTCATATACTAAATTTGGTCGAATTCCGCTCAGTGGTTTAGGAGTTGATCTGGTAACGAACAGACGGACGGACAGTCGGACGAACGGATGCGTTAACAATATTCCCTTACGCGTTTTAAAGTATCCCAGTTGTCTTATACCAGGATATTATAACGACTCGCTCATTATGGTTAACAGACTATACTTATATAAAGTTTCGTTGTCATAACGCATCTTGTCGAACATTACGTTACATGGTAATTGTTGTATGGTATTTAATTATAATGCGTCTGCCAAATACGGCGATAGTGAGTTTTGATACTGAAACATGTTAACACAATCGCTGTGTTGTTAATCCATAGTGTTGTTTATGTGCTGGGGTCCAATTGTGTTGTTAATGTGCTGACCCCATTGTATTGTTTATTTGCTGACCCCATTACGATGCTTGTACGCTGACTTTAACTAACTTAAGTATAGTCAAGACGGTCAAGCATTAATTTATGGTAAATACTGAAATAGCTGTAGTGGAAGTTGACCTCATATGGTACAACTGTAACGAAGTACATGATTATATTGCATCAGAAATAAAAGTCTAGTCTAGTCTAACGCAGGCCAGGCATGATACCTCTACCAGTAAGGCCGCAAACTTGGACATATATAAATACATTTGTAAATACACATTTGCCAATTAAGGCCGTCGACAGATAATTTAAGACATATACCTCTATCAGGCAAGGCCGCAAAAAGATAAATAAGACATACATACATTTACCAACTAAGGCCGTAAACAGATAATTAAAACATACATACCTCTAGGCAAGACCGCAAATAGAAAAATAAGACATATATACATACATTTACCAACTAAGGCCGTAAACCAATATTTAAACAAACATACCTCTAGGCAAGGCCGCAAACAGAATTGAATTGAATTGAACGTTGTTTAACGGCTCATCAACACAGTATAGGTTATTTAGAGCCGCCCCAGAGAGAGGGGAAGGATACATAGGAATCCGGGAACCTGCCCTACTCTTATTATCGAATAGATTCCTATGGTTCTTTAACGTGCTCGGAGGATAGACCGATACACGGGACCGCCCGGTTTACGTCCCCATCCGACGGACGAGGCTAAGGTAAAGTGTCTTGCCCAAGAACACACCGACGGAACTCAGTGGCACCACGGAGGATTGAACCCGGGGCCTCCGGTTACAAATCCGCCGCGCTACCGACTTCGCCACGCCAGCCCCTTGCCGCAAACAGAGAAATGAGGCATATTTACATACATTTACCAACTATGGCCGTAAACCGAGAGGTAAACATACATACCTCTAGGCAAGGCCGCAACCAGAGAAATAAGGCATATATATATACGAGGGGTGTTCGAAAACTTTTGCAAATGACACGTTTTCTCCGAGATATTAATTAAAAGTTGATAATTTTTTTGTCTAGTTACCTTCGAAATATTCCCCTTTAGCCAGAACACATCGTTTCAATCTTTTAATCCAATTTTTGAAACAATTTTCATACTCATCTTTGGGTACACCCATAAGAAACTGGTGAACTGCAGACCCCAATGCACTTCTGGACCTATATCTCCTACCAGATAGGTGTTTTTTCAATTTCGGAAAGAGGAAAAAATCGCACGGGGCCAGGTCTGGGCTGTAGGGAGGGTGCGACAATACATTGACCTTTTCAGACTTCAAAAACTGTGCTACAGTTGAGGATTTGTGGGCTGGAGTATTGTCATGTAACAAATGGACATGCTGGAGACCGGTTTTTGGACGTACTTTTCTCACTTTTGTTCGCAATTTTTTCAGAACCACATTCTTATAGAAGCTACCAGACACACCCCTACCTTTTGGAACAGCAATTTGCATGAGTGGCCCAGAATTTCTGAAGAAAATGGCGTATGCTGTCAGTGTTCGTTCAGCAATACTTGGCCTTTTGGCATGTTTCAGATCCCATATCCTGTTATCAACTTTTCGCTTGGGCTCATAAAAATGGACCCATGTCTCATCACCAGTTATGAGACTATCAAACACCTTTTTCTGATATTTTGGGTACTTCTTCAGCAGTTGCTTTGCCATTTGCACCCTCGTACGTTTCTGCTCATCGGTGAGCAAATGGGGGATCCAGCGAGCACTTATCTTCGTAAGCTTAAGAATTTTCTTCAGAATGAAGTGGACAGATGCTAAACCCAAGTTTGTCATTTGTGCCAGCTGTCTGACAGTGAAACGCGCATCTTTCTCAATAATGGACTTGATCTTATTAATGTTAGATTTGGTTACTGCAGACCTGGGTCTTCCTGAATAAGGGGCATCTTTGACTGATTCCTGACCGAAACTGAATTTTGTAAACCACCTATAAACTGTGGAAAATGACATTTGGTTATCCCCATAAACAACACATATCTCATCATGTATGCTTTTGACACTCAGTCCCAACTTACAGCGGGCTTTTATATAACCCCTGATTTCAGCAACATTTTCTATTCGTTTTCTAACCATTTTCAACGCAGTGTCTATGAATACACCTGAAAGCAATCGAAATTGCAAAAGAAACGGTTTGTGGATTTCAATTATATTTATACACAATGTACAGTGATGATCAGTCATCCGTTTCGTATTGGTTTTGTACAGGTAAATCCCGTGATTGTCGAGTATACAGTGCGTTTGCAAATGTTTTTGAACAACCCTCGTATATATATATACATTACCAAATAAGGCCATAAACAGCTAATTAAGACATACATACCTCTAGGCAAGGCCGTAAACGGAGGAATAAGACATATATACATGCCGTGAACAGATAATTAAACATACATACCTCTAGACAAAGCAGCAAACAGAGAAATTAGACATATATATATATACGTTTACCAACTAATGCCGTAAACCGATAACTAAACATACATACCTCTAGGCAAGGCCGCAAACAAAGCACTTCCTTTAACTGATACAAATGTATTACTAAACTAACGCATTAACGTTTCCGCTACAGTAATCCGTGATTGGCCTACCACGTAAGTTAAAAACTAAAACAAAATACTTGCTTCATTGCTTCCTAGTACACTCGCATTGTTTGTTCACTTCCTGTTATTATGAAAACACTTAAGACAAGAAAGCACATACACATGTATATACTATTCAACAAAATTTAACGGTAATGACTCATGTTTGACCACTGTCATTATAATTTACGTGAACTATTTACAAAAGCACGGACTACAGTACTACAAGAATCAAGTCCGTACAGTGTATACAGTTCCAAATGACGTATTACTTTCACCTTGTTATCGCAAAATGGAATGCACAAAACTATGTAAATGCCAGTTAATTCACCAATTCATCACTAGTTGGCAATATAATCGTGAAAGGATATTTAATCTGAAAGTGGCCATTAAATGGCAAATGATCATATGTCAAATGTCAACAGACTCACCAATGCAACACTAGTTTGACATATAAAATTAACTGTGTACATTTATTTAGTCTCTAAATGGCAAACGGCAAATATATGAGGCCCAAGCAGAAAGGAGGCATCCGTGCAAAACAAAATATTCTCAGTTGCAAAGAGCTCATTGGAACTATGAAGAGGTAAAAGCCAAATCGTATTATGTACCCCTCTAGATGATATTGTAATGAACCCATGTAAATGTTCTGCAGAATTTGTAAAAAGAAAATTTAATAAATATACATATATACAACAGCTCACAGAGTGTGAATACATTCTATACTTCCTGGTGTATTGTCATTATTTAATTTTGTACCCTATATTATGAAAAGGAGAACGTGGTAAACAATATGATTAGCGCTGGCTCTATGGTATGGGGCAATGCTGTATAAATATCATGCTTTCCATCCCATATTTCTTTCTTTTCTTTTTTGGTCCACCTTCTCAACAATTTTTTCTGCTCCTTTCGTTCACTTCCCCTCATTCCATCTTCCGTCAGCTCTGCTGTTGTCCCTCTTACGGAATGGCTATCTTTCGTGACCTGCTTTCTGTTGGAACATCGCTGTATATTCTGTTTCTACGACGACTCTCGCTGTTAACCCGAATTTCACCTGATATTTATCTTGTTTTCCTTTAGAGTGGACTGTTTCTATTACATTGCTGATATTATTTTCTATTATTGCGAAGCAGCCTCCCCATAGTACTCTGTGGTACTCCAGTCAAGCTACTATGCCACTACTAGACTACTGGCCACTGCATACTTCAGATATGCCAATGAAAAACCAACGACTTTATGTGCTTTCAATGAACGTCGGCCTAACATCTGAGGGTCGAATAGGTGGATTTTTGAACCAGCTGTTACCTTCACCGCGTGCACGTCGCTGCCTGGGCACTGCTGACGTTCAGGATGCCGAAAACTTGAGAACTTGTCATTCTCAGGGATTGGGCAGACTGAGCGTCAGTTGACCGAGAGTGAGGGTGTCCCCTGCGCCCCCATCAAGGCACTCATCATCGGATGGAAGTATATGAACTTGGAAGTTGGAAAGACAGAAGTCCGCGGGCCGGCGCCGAGATCAACCCACACAGTAGCAGTAGCAGTAGAAGTAAAGTCGTTAGTAATAGTTAGGGATCGACGCCGAGGCCTTCATTCGACCGTAGTCTGACAACCGAAGAGGGATTTATGAAAAATACAGCCATCTGATAATGTTTGCAGCGCAGGGGCCATAACAAGGACCCCCGACCATATACCAGTAGCGGATGCAGGACAGCACCACATAGCGGATGTAGGAGCCACCACCACCAGCCACGCCAGACAACACTTCACTGCCACAGCGAAACTACATAGAGCAGCAGCGACACAACACTACACACCTACAAGAGAAACGACTACACTACACAGCAGCACCAGATCAACCTACATACACATCTAGAGAAGTCCAGACTCTATTGTGCCCATCGCGTCAGGGTTACCTCGACGTGTTAGTTGGCGGACGGACTTTAAACCTTAGAACTACACACACACACACGGTGGATTTTTGAGGAATGATGAAGAAAGATGAGTAACGAACGAATGAAACATGATATGGAGAGACCAGCATCCGGCGGGGTTTGAACCCATGACCTTCCGCTTGTGGGCCCAGTGCTATTAACACTGGGCTTTAGAGGCCTCATCTCAAATTTCTTATCATTATTTATCCATGCAGAACGAATTGTAGATAGAAGAATGGATAGAGAAATAGTTTAGCTATTTTCTATTTATTATTTTATCTTTCCTTCTTGCTATCCTTCTACATAGAAGCCGTGCATGGTAGCTCAGTGGATAGTATATCTTGGTTTTCGAGTTACAGACCTCTGCACCGAGTGGGTTCGCTCCGTGGTGGAGGCATGTCTGAGGGGAACTTCGTCCTTCATCTCATTTCTCTCTGAGGTTGTTGTCCCAATATAACCTAATATACTCTATTAAAGGGGATGTTGCACTAGTCTGGAACAAGTTTCATTTAAAAGAGCTTTAAAGACCATGGAGAAAGCTGAAGGAATTATCAAAATATCATAAAAAATACAGGAGATATGATCTTTTAAACATTTGCAAAAAATCTCAATGGGAGGCAGCCATCTTGTATTGATGACGTCATCGCGCCTTTTTAATATTTATTGAATATTGATAAATATCATATAAAACAAAGAATATCACTGCAAATACATGCAAGTCGTAAAAAGGGCACATACATTGTATATATAGTTTAATACATTGATTTGCTTTAAACACTATTTTCTATTTTCCATATATGGAAAAATGCGCGATGACGTCATCATTCAAAGATGGCAGCCACCATTGGAGTCTTTTGCACATTTTCAAAAGGTCATATCTCCTACATTTTTTAAGATATTTTGATAATTTGTTCAGCTTTTCCCACGGTTTTTAAAGCCCTTTTAAATGAAACTAGTTCCAGAATAGTGCAACATCAACCCCATTAATTTCCTTTAATTTCTATCCTTTTTACTATTCGTTTTGAACGCCCGTGGCTGTGCTTTAATTAGAGCGGATGATACCCTTCCATAATACCCTTCCATAATTCCCTACCATAATACCGTTCCATAATACCCTTCCATAATACCCTACCATAATACCCTACCATAATACCCTTCCATAATACCCTTCCATAATACCCTACCATAATACCCTTCCATAATACCCTACCATAATACCCTACCATAATACCCTTCCATAATACCCTACCATAGTACCCTACCATAATACCCTACCATAATACCCTACCATAATACCCTACCATAATACCCTTCCATAATACCCTACCATAATACCCTACCATAATACCCTTCCATAATACCCTTCAATAATACCCTACCATAATACCCTTCCATAATACCCTACCATAATACCCTACCATAATACCCTTCCATAATACCCTACCGTAGTACCCTACCATAGTACCCTACCATAATACCCTTCCATAGTACCCTACCATAATACCCATCCATAATACCCTTCCATAATACCCTACCATAATATCCTTCCATAATACCCTTCCATAATATCCTACCATAATACCCTACCATAATACCCTTCCATAGTACCCTACCATAATACCCTTCCATAATACCCTTCCATTATACCCTACCATAATACCCTTCCATAATACCCTTCCATAATACCCTACCATAATACCCTACCATAATACCCTTCCATAATATCCTTCCATAATATCCTTCCATAATACCCTTCCATAATACCCTACCATAATACCCTTCCATAATACCCTACCATAATA